>CM076572.1:1050631210-1050865625 GCA_034641835.2 Pinus albicaulis | reverse complement strand
TTCGCTTCTTACTGCTCAACCCATTGTAATGTCACTGCACTGCTCACTTCTTCTCGATGTCTCTGCTTATCCCAATTGACGAGTTTGCAACGAGGATACAAGGCTTCAGTTGAGGAGGTCGATGGGAGGTTACAGGTTTTACGGATTACCGAATCGTACCTCACACAACTCTTCATAAATGTCCCATTATGGAAAGTAATGGGTTCTAAGTACACACGCTCTTTCCAGCAAGATTTAGTCATCATTGGCATTTGTGCTATTAATTGGGTGCATACGGATTTGATAGAGGTTTATGACTATGGATTTTTTCAATGATTTCAAGATATATCCCCTCCCCCACCTTAATGGGGATGGCCGCCCATGGCCATCACGGGAATATCATTACTTTTCCCAATAATCTCCAAATCATAAATGATGACGTTACCTTTTGAATGACATACCTGAGGCGACGTGGAGGAAGATTTCAAATTGGCAACATACTGCTTGCAGTGCTCGTGGCGGTTGCGTTTGGCTGGCACAATTATTGTTGTTATGCGATGAAACATGAGAAATAGTGTTCGTGGTTGTCAGTTGTTACATGTGTAACAGCCAAGACAGCCTTTAGATTATTCTTCAAAAAAACATAATAATTAGGAGAAATCGGTACTGAAATAAAATCAAATGAATACCATCATCTTATAAAATGGATCAGGAAGGAAAGATGATGTTTCGGGAGAAAAAAAATATGGGTGTAACAGCCGCTACAGGAGTGGTTTTCAGCTGTTACAAACTGTCTGACTGCGCCCCGGAAAGAGGTTTTCACAATTAGATTTATTATTTTTGTTTTATTTTCTTTTTGTTTTGTTATATATATTTAAACAGGTGTAACAGCTGCCACAAGGGTGGTTTTCAGCTGCTGCACTTATTGGAATTTCAAATTTCAGGATGCACAGGAGAATGTTCCCCTACTGCTGTAACATGAAGATCAAAATCCGTGACAATGTTAACAAATGATTCCTTCGAAGCAGGTTGATGATATAACCTTAGACGGTGCCCATTAACCAGTAACGGTGTCTTAGCACTGTCGATGGTAACTAATTGTATAGTCCCATTGTCAAAGACCGTGTCCACTTCGTAAGGACGTAGCCATCTAGTGCAGAGCTTGCCTTTGAAATCCTTGAATCTTGAATCATACAAAAGAGCCCAATCTCCTTTCTGGAACTTTTTCTTCTTAATAAACCCATCATGTCATCTAGCTCTTTGCTGCTGAATGGTCTTTGTCTGTTGAATAGTAGGCAGTCGTTTCTCTTCCAACGCATTGAGTTGGTTCAATCTTTGTGTCTGTGTCGTACTTAAGTCCAGATCAACCTGCAATGTTGTTCTTAATGTTTTTATTTCAAACTCTATGGGGAATAGAGGATTCTTACCATACACCAATTCATATGGTGAGAAGCCTGTAGTATTCCTCCATGTTGTTTTGTAAGCCCACAATACCTCTGGAAGTTTTTCGGCTCAGTTTCTTCAGTGGTTGGCTACTGCCTTTGTTAAGATTCCCTCAATGACTTTATTGGTGCTTTCCACTTGACCATTTTCTTGTGGGTGATACGGTGAAGTGATTCTGTGATGAATTCTATACTTTTCAACCAGCTTCTTGATCAAATGAGATGTGAACTGAGGCCTCCCACCTGTCACTATCTCTCTGGGTATCCCGAAGCGAACAAAAATATCTTCAAACAGGAAGTTTGAAACAACCTGCTCTATTGCTCTAATTAGTGCCTTTGCTTCAACCCACTTTGTGACATAGTCGGTGCAGACCAATATGTATGATTTTTGCTGTGATGAAGGATTAATTGGCCCGACAAAGTCTAGGGCCAATTTCTCAAATGGCTCTATCACTATCTGAGGTTGTAACAACATCTCATCTAATTTCAGAGGTTGGCCCATCCTTTGGTAGCTATCACATCCCTTCACAAACTTCTTGGCATCCTGGAATATAGTTGGCCAGTAGTACCCTGTTGAGAGTACTTTATATCTTGTCCTTTTGTCAGCGAAGTGCCCCCCATAGGTTTCCTCATGACAAGCCTTCAAGATCTCAAATACCTCATCTTCTCTAACACATCGCCTAATCTGAAAATTTGGCCCGGTGTGATAGAGATGGCCTTATATCCAGGAGTAAGTAGCACTTTGTTGTATAATCTTCCTCCTTTCTTTCGAAGACAAATGGTGTGGGAATTTTTCTGCAGCAAAGTAATTGGTTATATCTGCATACCATGGTGAGTGAGTAGAGATGGCAAAAAGATATTCATCTGGAAAAGAATCCTCAATGGCAGTGCAGTCATCACTTATAATTAATCTAGAAAGAAAATCAGCAACTACATTATATTTTCTGGGTTTATCTAGAATAGTAATATCAAATTCTTGTCACAGCAATAACCATCGTGTATCTCTACCATTAGTAACAGGTTTGTTCATCAAAAATCGAATTGCATCATGGTCAATATGTACAAATACTTGATACCTGGTGATGTAGTGTCGAAATTTATTGATAGCATGCACTACTGCTAGGAATTCCTTCTCAGTAACAGTGTAGTTGAGTTTTGCTGGAGTTAAGTTCTTACTGATGTAATAAATGGCGTAAGGTTTCTTCTCCTCCAGCTGCCCCAAAACAGCACGCACAGCTATGTCAGATGCGTCCGTAGCGATATGAAATGGCAATCTCCAGTTTGGTCCTCGTAAAACAGGTGTTGCTGTTACACAGTTCTTTAACTTCAGGAAGGCCTGCTCACACTTCCCTGTCCACACAAATTCTGCATCTTTCATGAGCAATGAAAACAGAGGAGATGCAATCTTTGAAAAGTTCTCTATAAATCTCCTATAGTATCCTACATGTCCCAAAAAACTATGTACCTCTTTCGGAGTCTTAGGGGTCAGGATTTTCGAGATTACCTCAATTTTTGCAGGATCTACCTTGATTCCATCCACCGAAATGAAATGTCCTAGCACAATTCCCTCGGTCATCATCATGTGGAATTTCTTCGTGCTCAGAGCAACATTAGTTTGTTCACACCGTTCCAACACTTTTTCCAAGCTAGTTAATGTTGTTTCAAAGGCATCCCCGTAGGGTGTAAAATCATCCATAAAGATTTCAAGACGGTCATTCAAAAGTTCGGAAAAAATACCCAATATTGCCCTCTGAAAAGTTGTTGGTGCATTACAGAGGCCAAAAGGAAGGACTCTGTATGCAAAAGTACCCCATGGGCAAGTGAAGGTTGTCTTGTCTTGGTCTTCCGGGGCAATCTGTATTTGATTATGGCCACTAAACCCATCTAAGAATGAAAAGAACTTTTTCCCAGGGAGAGTATCCAGGACCTAATCAATGAATGGTAAAGGAAAATGGTCCTTTTGAGTAGCCTTGATAAGTTCTCTATAGTCTACACAAACTCTCCATTTGTCGTTCTTTTTCGGAACTATGACAAGTGGAGACACCCACTGGCTGTTAGAAATGGGGTAGATGAAATTAGCATTAAGGAGTTTCTGCAATTCTTCTTTCACTATCTCCTTGAGTGCGAGGTTCATTCGGCACTACGGTTGTCTAACTAGTTTGCAGTCCTCTTTAAGATAAATGCGGTGAGTGAATAGGCTAGGATGGATTCCTTTCATATCTGTATAGTCCCATGCAAATGCCTTTTTTTATTTCTATAACAACTATATCAGTAATCTGTTTTGTTCAACAGTCAGGTTAGGATTGATGTTTAAACATTTCCCAGGTTCGATTTCAACGAGATCGCTGATAGTATGCGGAGTGGTTTTCAAATGTTCAATAATTGCATCATCTACCTCACCTTCTTCCCCCAGATCTCTAATGGAGGCAACAGAGAGTGAATTACTGATAAAACCATTAATGATATTGTCCTCTATTTCATCCTTAAAGTATTGTGCTTTTCCAAGTGTGAGAAGAGGTAGGGAAAGATCAGATTCAGGTTCAAATTCGTCCCGCCAGGGACTACTCAAATCCATACAAGGTTTTGTTGGGGCGTAAAGATTCAGGTTCTGAGTGGCCTGCCCATCTGAGATCACCATAGATCCGGACCTACATTCAATCTACGCGTCTGCAGTGGCCAGCCACGATCTTCCCAAGATTAAAGGATGACCCCCGAGGTTGGATTTGGTTTGTGAAATGAAAAAATCAGCCGGATAATTCCAAGAAGCCACAGTGATAACCACATCTTCTATCATTCCCTTGGGCTTGACACGGGACCTATCTGCTAATTCAAGCACTGTGGGTGTAGGTCTAATTCCATGAAGTCCTAGGGAGATGAAGAGGTCTTTAGTCATGACATTAATGGTTGCCCCTAGATCAATCAAAATACTAGTTATAAGTTGATTGTCAATATGGACAGTCACTGTAGGGTTCCCTGGGTCATTATATTTAGTCAACAAAGGCTGATCAATCATGAGATCGAACAGTTTCCCCATGACATGGATAGTAGCAGGGTCTTTAAACTTTCTTCCAGGCTTTTTGACACATAGATCCCTCACTGTTTTAGCATAGATACGTACTTCCTTAAGAGCTTGTAACAGCGGAATTCGCACATACAAATTTTGCAGTTCCTTGAGGAATTCGGATTTATGTTGTGAGGCCAGCCCAGTCCAGTTTCAGTTAATTGTTGAGGATATGGAGGATTATGAATGTTAACAGCTGATTCAGCTATCACATATGCACCAGTCTTGCTCGGATTGGTTGTTGTAGAAACAGCAGATCCTCTCGAGCTGGCTGCTACAGGTGTAACAATGGTTGATGTATCAACTGTTACAGGTGTAACAGTTGCCTCAGAATCGCCCATATCCTTTCTAGGTGATTCACATTCTTCGGTAATAATGGGAGTATGTTCAGGTCTGATTATTTTCCCTGATCGAAGTTGAACCTCGTTAAGTCCATTAGGAGTAATAAGATAAGTCTGGAGGGTAACTGGAGCATCCATGCTCTGGGTTGCCTTATTATTTGGATTGGGGTTAGGTTGCACAGGTAACTGGGGTCGGACAGAAGGTGTAGGATTTTGAATAGAAGGCAGTTGTAACTGTTGCTGCTGTATTGGTAGTGCAAGGGGCACTGGACCTTGGCCATTACTTCTCCAGTTCTAACCCCAAGGATTGGGTTGTTATGGGGGATATTGCATTGGTGGAGGAGACGGCCACTGGTTCCATGGTGAAGGAAATTGTGTTGAGGAAGGAGTAGGATACTACCATGGATATTGCTGACTATTATAAACCTTATTCCAAGGATAAAAAGAGGAAAAATCTGAAGGCATACCTGTAGATCGTGGCTGCCATGGTCTGTTCGATCCGATGAAATAAGAAGACTAGACATCCTCGCTTAATTCTTGAAGTACCACCTTTAGTCTGGGCAATTCAGGACACTGATTCGCAGAATGTGCCAACTCACAGATATTGCACAGACTGACGCTATTCAGTCCACATTCTCTTTCCAAATGTTTCTTTTGCATCAGGGACAGAGTATTGATAAGGCTGCTTCAGCTTCTGCTTGTGCTTTCTTAACTTGTACCATAGTGATATATGCAGAGAGAGTGCTAAGGAGGTCGGTTTTACAATCCTCAAATAGGTTTTTGATATCTTCTCTAGTTACTCCTCCACTTGTGGAATTTGTTATCTAGACTGAAGGATCTCGAACTGAACTTCTCCCATTGACCGATCCTCTTGAGCTATGCAGGAAAAGCTTCATTATTTCGTCAAGCGGTTCTTGCGATATGTCTCCTTTTCCCAACATATTAAAATGATCCAGAAATTCATCTCTTATACCTCTTAAGAATATTGGCTTTATAATTTTTGGGTCTAAGTTCAGACTTGAATGCTTCATGATTCCAAAGATGAAAAAATCGCGATTTTATCGCGATTATTTGAAAAAATCGCGAGTTTTTCAAGTGAACGATTTTATCGGCGATAATTTCGGCGATTTTTTGAAATTATTGTTAGCGCGATATTATCGCGATTTTTTCGTAATAATCGTGATTCGATGGGAAATAATCGTTGCTGCCTCCAACGACGACTTTATATATGCAGTTTTTGGTTTTTTCAATTTCATTTTTATTGGACAGACTTGCTTATGAGAGCCAAGGAGGGAAGGAGGAGAGCCAAGGAGGGAATGAGGTGATTTACAAGCCCAAGATTGGACAAAAGTGAAGAATTTCTTGCAAGCTAAGCGAACAAAAATTGAATTTGGACCAAGTGTCTCCGGCAAAACGTTTTTCCAGGTATGGGCATCAAATTTGACCCATTTTTTTTTGTTTTTTTCTTGTTCTTCCATGGGTTTCTATTACCCATGTATTTTTCATCATTTGTGATTGCATTTGGTTGTGTTTTTTTTTTGTTTTTGTTTTATTGAGAGGAGAGGGTTTATTTTGGTCAAAAATGCAAAAAATTGTTTGTTAAAGTTTGTTTTTTATATTTCTTCTTGTGCTCTTAGTTTCTTCCCATTATTTTTGCTTGTGTTTCAACATGTATTTTTTCCCATTATTTTTGCATTGAGTTGATGGTTTTTTTTTGTGAAAAAAATCAAAATGTTGCATGTAAAATTGTAATTTTTTTATTTTATTTTTTAACTTGCAATTTTTCTTGTGCCCTAGGTTCAAATTTCAACATTCAAAGTTCAAAGTTTCCAACATGCCAAGGAAATTAGATCCTTTATGGGAATTTGGTGAACCTGATCACGGGTTTGACCGATTAAACTTGACTTGCAAATTATGTGGTCAACACATGGCAGGGGGGGTATACAGGTTGAAATACCACCTGGCACAAATTCTTGGGCATGAAGTAGGCCCTTGCAAAAACACCAATCCAGAAATAATCAGAAGAGCCATGAACTCATTGGGAGAAATGGAAACCGCTAAAGTCACCAAAGCAGCTCTGAAAAGTCAAATATCAGGGTTTGGAGTTGACCGTGAGAGTGGTAGTGGCTCTTCAGCATCAGCCTCTTCTACAGGCAGCCCCGCAGTTGCCTCCTCATTTTTTGTTCCTAGAACCACTCCCGGGGCACAACCATCTATCTCCTCCCTTATTAAAAAAAAGGAGAAGGAAGAAGTTGATAAGTTGTTGGGCAAATTGTTTCTTTGGAGTGATATTCCTTTCAATGTTGCCAGGAACAATCCATTTTATCAGGCTGCGATTGATGCTATCGCTGTTGTTGGCCCAGGATACAAAGCCCCTACATATCATGACCTTAAAGGGCACATTCTGCAAAATGAGAAAGCTGACTGCACCAAGAGATTGGAAGACTTAAGGGCATCATGAGAAGTCACAGGATGCACTGTGATGTCAGATGGTTGCACTGATCAAAGGGGTAGGACCCTTCTTAACTTCTTGGTCAGTTGTCCCAAGGGGACAATGTTTATAAAATCTGTTGATGCATCTGCACATGTCAAAGATGCAAGATTATTATGTGATTTATTAGATGTGTTCATTATGGAGGTTGAGCCCCAAAATGTTGTCCAAATCATAATGGACAATGCTGCAAACTATGTTTCAGCTGGCAAGATGCTTATGGAGAGGTATCCGAGCATATTTTGGACACCTTGTGCTGCACATTGCCTTGATTTGATGTTGGAGGACATCGGAAAGCTTGATTGTGTCAAAGATATTGTAGAATCATCAAAGAGAATCACAAAATTTATATATAACCATGGATCTGTGCTTCATTTGATGAGGACATTCACCAACAATAAGGAGTTGGTGCGGCCTGCTCTTACACGATTTGCCACTACTTTCATCTCTCTTCAATCCCTCTTGAATTCTAAGTGGGATTTGAAGAGAATGTTTCTTTCAGATGAGTGGCGTGCTTTGACTATCAGCCGCAAATCAGAGGGACAAGCCATCTGCAGGTTGGTGTCATATCAGGAAGATTTCTGGGTTGGAGTGGAAGAGGTGTGCAACATTAGTGAACCTTTGGTAAAGGTTCTTAGATTGGTGGATGGAGAGAAGCCCGCAATGGGCTACTTGTATGAGGCCATGGATAGGGCCAAAGAAGCTGTTCGCAACTATTATGATGATAAGGGTGATGATGGGTTTCAGAGACAACTTCTTTTATGGGAAGTGATTGATGATCGATGGAACAACACACTCCATCGTCCCATTCATGCTGCAGGGCTCTTCCTGAACCCCACATTTGCTTATTCATGTGGTTTTCTATTTGATGTTGAGGTCATGGATGGCTTTTTCACTTGTGTTCAGAAGATGGTGCCAAGTCCATCAGAACGTGCAGAGATATCCAAAGAGATGGAGGTATACAGAATGGCAGGTGGCACCTTGAGCTTCGACATGGCTGTCCAGGATAGGACTGCTAAAATGCCAAGTAAGATTTTCATTATTTTAAAAATTTTCTTATGTTTGTAACTTTATAAATTATAAGTTTATCTTATTTGTTGTAACTTGTAACTTGTAGATGCATGGTGGAGGAGCTACGGTGGCAGATTACCAAAACTCCAAAAACTTGCCATTAGAATACTCGGCCAAACATGTAGCGCTTCAGGATGCGAGCGCAACTGGAGTATATTTGAAAAAATACACACCAAAAAGCGCAACAGGTAAAAAACTTAACATATTCCAATTTCCAACTGATTTTTTGAATTCATTAAATATTTTTTTTTAAATATTTAATTTATTAATTTATGACCCTTGTACAGGTTGGAGGGTCAGCGGCTCAATGACATGGTTTACGTTTACTACAATCTTAGATTGTGGGTGAGACAACTTGAGAGGACCCCTGATATGGAGGCCATCTCTTTAGATGCGATTAACACCACTGCTGAATGGAGGGTTGAGGCTGAGAGGCCTGTCATGGAGTCAGCCCCTGATTGGATAGAGGAGGAGGTAGTGGAGGGGGAGGACGAGGAGGAGCAGCAGGAGGAGGAGGTGACACCACCTACCACTACTACCGGTAGAGGACGTGGTCTGCCTCCTTTAGCTCCTAGTGGTTCAGGTTCCCGTTCCGGTTCTGGTGCTTCATTTTTTTCTTCTAGAGCACAACAGAGCCCATTCCAGTCCCGCCAGCGTCTTCATCTAGAGAGAAAGGCAAAGCTGTTGTATTTTCTCGTAAGAGAGGCAGAGGAAATCAATAGTATAGGACCATAGGTTATATGGTGCATTGACATTCCTTTGTATATGACTGTTGACATTATGACTCATGATATGAGATACATTATTATATTTTTTGTTGATATTTTGAGGCTGAGTTGACTCTTGAGACTCGGGACTTAGTATTCAGGACAGGATTCAATTTTATGTGTGATGTAGCACTAGACATGATATTACACATCTTATATATTAGTTTTTTTTCATATTTATGTGTCAATGCATTTATTTTATGCTGTAGATGCTTTAGATATTAAAAAAATTGAAAAAAATGAATATTTTTGTATGTGCCGATTTTTTCCCGATAATTACGATTTTTTCCGATTTTTTCCCCTCGGCGATAATATCCCGAAATCTAGAGTCTTGATATCAGGAGTGAAAATGTTGTTTGAAGGGTGGTGAGGTCCAGAAATGGAAGACAACGATGGCCCAGGCTTTGATATGGTAACTGCTTTCTGTGGTCTTGTCTTCCTATTATCTTTGTATGACGTAGATTGTTCATTTTCTTCCCTTGAGATCAGATCTCCAAAGAATGTCTTTCTTCCCAAATTGACACTCTTATTTTCCTTCTTAAGACCCGTCTTTCCTGTATTCAGTAGAGTGGGGGGGTGTTTGTAGATGTTTATATCATCCTACTAGCACACATGGGCCCTATGTGTATCAATTCATCCTATAAGTGCTTCAATTTCTACAACAATGAGCCTGCTCAAGTTCTTTAGAGCAATGCACAGGTTCTTACCTCTCGTCTTACCGCCCAACGATTTTATAGCCGAACACCCTAAAGGAACACCCAAAAATTAAAACTTCTAAGTGTCCTAGCAAGACATTGGTGAGCCCACTCAAGTTTGTTAGAGCGATGCATATGTTCTTACCTCTCCTCTTATTGCTCGAAAATTGTGTCGCTGGAGACACACTAAAAGAAAATGCCCAAAAATTCACACTCCTAAGTGTCCCAGCAAGACATTGGCAAGCTCGATCAAGTTCATTAGAGCACTGCACAGGTTCTTACCTCTCATATTACTGCCCGAAAATTGTGTCGTTGGAGACACTCTAAAAAAAAACACACGGAAATTTCACCTCTAAGTGCCCCAGTGTAGCATTGGTGAGCTTGCTCAAGTTCATTAGAGCATTGTGTAGGTTCTTACATTTCATCTTACTACCTAGAAATTGCACACTGGGTGCACTCTATCTTCTAAGAAGCAATTCTGATTGATTGGATCGTCACTCCCATCCCCAGAAACGGCGCCAAAATGTTGGGTTGTATTAATCACTATTAAATGACTAAAACAATATACATAAATTATCAATCCAGGGACGTCTTTTATTTCAATGACAACCGCACTGTTTGTGTTGATACAACCAACCAGAAGCAAGCCCAATAAAGGAAATCGTTGTTGAAGTAAATGCTGGAAGTAAATCACTCATGCAGAAATAAAATGATCTACAAGACTGTCATCACACCTCAATTAATCTGTTCTAGCATGTGACACAACAATTATCCAGCTGGTATCTCTGATCTCATATGTGTAACAGCATACAAAATATTGAATTTGAAGTGGATATGTTCATAGCTGAGACATCAGCAAGAGAAATTCTACTGATACATAAAAAAAATACAAACACATATAAAAAACTACCTTAATCACTGCAATCCCTGCTAAAGAGGAGGGCCCTTCCTCCCTAGTAGGGCGTAGGTAGAGAGAAAACTTAACAAAAACTAAATCGAATAACGCATGTAACAAAAATAATAGGAAAATCTGTATTAACATATATGAGAAAAATTATAGAGCCAAAGTAATGATGTTCTCCGCTAACCTTTCGACCTCAAGGGTTGAGAACTATATAGTGGTTACATCTCAGAAAAACAAGGGATATATCAGTCATGAGAACCTTAGGATTCTCATGCTGATCAAAATATATACATATGGTTATAACCACTTCTTAATAAAATTATGACTGGAAAATTATAGATTACAATCAAAACCGCCTAGAGGCTATTATCCAAAAATACAATACTTAATAACTTCTACATCTATCACGATAAATCACAAATGTAGCATAACAACTAGAGGACAAGTCAACAAAAGGAGTTGACGAGATCCAGTTAGCGATATAGCTGTAACAAAAGTTCGCCGGTGGGTCTATAATAGCAAGGTGTAACAACATCATGGTGTAAAAATCTCACTATAAGAGCACACCCTTAACTGCTTCTGTATGCCTCATGCTCAGTTTTGTGCTACAAATGACATCTAGAAAGACAACAAAAATACCATAGATCTTCTCCAAACATTCATACTCTATTAGTCATAAAAAGGCACGATACATCATAATAATTGATGAAATGGCAGAGTAATGAAAATAAGGTGAAACGACACAAGTTAAGATAGAAAGGTAGGAAAAAGAGGCAAATATAGTCCCAATGGTTATGGTCATGAGGCAAAATAGGGAAAAAAATGTAGGAAAAGTGTGCAAAACTGGCACCCAATAGTCATGTCATATGGTTGCATGTAATGAACTTCTATCTTTAAAATTATGATCGAGAAAGGAGGATATATTCCATTACACGAGTTTTCATTATCAGATGAATCATCATAATATGCCCTCATATGGAATATGAGGTGGTTGTATACAAACAAGGAACTGGAAATTGGAAGTTCCTAAGAATGAAGATGTGTGGAGAAAGAAAGGAAGAGATCATGAAGTGAAACCATGTCAAAAGGTGGACATCATCCGGAAGCCAAGAATATGTGACTAGGAGATCTCCTAGGAGGATATGTAGTCTCTGATAAAATTCTGGTAAAGAATAAGACCCTTGACAAGACATATTTTTAGGAGATGTGTCAATCTGAAGAGAGGATGTTGATGCCGACAGGAAGATTTCATGGTGAAATATCATGTTAAGTCCCTATATTAATAGTGTAGCCCCTTATTATGTTAGTGTAGCCCCCCTTATTGTTATTATTGTACCCCTGCAACCCCTATATTGTTATTATTGTGGCCTTACATTATTATTGTTAGGTCGGCTAGGATTACATTGTGGCCCCACTAGGATTATATTGTGGCCCCATGGACTCCTATATATAGAAGGAGGTTTTGTTCATTTGAATAATCCAAGAATTGTTCATTTATGTAATATATTGGAGGTTTCCCCCTCGAAGTGTCTTATTTCTAAGGCGTTTATATATCTTTTCTTCTATTTTTGAAGCTGGTTACACAACATTTGGTATCAGAGCTTGGGATTCTAGGGTTTCGCTGCTCCAAACAGGTCATCGTGGCATTTTCGCTATAAATTTTTTTCTACGAAGGTTCAGAATCTGAAATTCGTATGGTGCGAAGCTGAAATCCTGAGGAAATTCGTCAAAAAATTTCAGAGCTTGGTTCGCAATATTTTTGGAGATATGATCTGTGGAAGGTAGTGCTTTTTCAGGCTCGTGAATTGCATCTAAAAGAGGTGATCGTGGGAAAACTTCAATAACTCTCTCTCTCGGGTAGGATTTGACCGCTATAAAAAGTGGTCACAATTAAATGGAATCTAGTTTCTGGCTATCAATTTGTATAATGAAGACAAATACAAGGACATCGGAAAGTCGGTAATTTCATCGAACTACTCCAAATTAGGTCATTGTGAGATGAACACAATTTTTATTCTCGGAGAATCCAACTGTCAATTCGCGGGTATCTCAAAGATAATTTATAGGGCTACGTTGGTACTAAAATTCAAATATTGAAGTGCTGAAATCACAGAGATAATCCAATTTCAATATCGAGCTCCTCAAAAGCAAGAAAAAGAAATCTATACAATGATGCATGAAGAGGAAGAATTGTGGTATGAGATATCAAAATTACGGTACCAAGTGCAACAAATTTCGATCTTACGAAGAGCAACCGAAGATGACATAGATGGTTTAAAAGCAGAAATGGAGGCTAAGTTAGATGGTTTGAAGGATCAAATAATAGCTAATATGGATGATAAATTAGTGGAAGATCACATCGAGCATCAACAACAAGTTCTCCAACTCTCAAAGGATAACCCAACCTTGGTGCAGAATCTAATGAAACAACAGGAAGATCAACATGACATCGAAAGAAGTTATGAAGTAGTCATAGAAACAAGAACTCGACAAGTACGATCAATTTCAAAGTATCTCAGCAAGTGGAAGAACTTTCCTGTAGAATATTTCACATGGGAGGATGAGAATTTTATACAGAAGCATCAAGAAATAATCAAGCGTTGAGGACAACACTTGTTTGAAGGAGAGGGGCATGTTAAGTCCCTATATTAATAGTGTAGCCCCTTATTATGTTAGTGTAGCTCCCCTTATTGTTATTATTGTACCCCTACAACCCCCATATTGTTATTATTGTCATCATCTCTCAACCTGAAACTTATAACCCCATCAATTCATTCATTGAATCATCAACCAATCAACCAACATTTTGATCTTCAATCAACATAATCAGCAGCATAATCAACATTCAAACAACCCAGATCTGTATGAATACATCATTGACAAATAGCAATAAAACAACAAAACAGATCAAACATTTTATTCCACACACTTCAGCAAAACCCTAGATTCCATGTGTGCTTTTACTTCACTGAACCTGTGTATATACGCGCTTTCACAGAGACAAACCTACGTATACTTCAGTGCATTTTGTTCTTCAGAAACCCTAACTTCCATATGTGCTTTTCTTTAATCGGAGCTGCGTATACACGCGCTTTCCATGAAACAAACCTGCGTATAGATCAAAAACTTTTCAGGACTATGCAGCTCTTCAGATCAGAAAAAAAACTCAGATATCATCTTTTACTTCAGCAAAGATTTTCCAGATCACAGATCTAAAAATTCCATAAACAAATCTAGAAAATACATAGTCATCTTCAGATCTAGATATCCCTCTTCATCTTTTTCTTCATAGGTGCATTATTAATTCAGATAAATCAATAAACTGTTTCCCATTCCATGCATATATACTTAAAAGTGAAGTATTCATTAAAACCCAGACCTATGCACACCCTTGCACTATGATCTTCTTCTCCTTAAATAGATTTAGCTTTTACCAATACCTTGAGCCGAAACCACACAACTTCCGATGGTATTCCTAGATGGGATCAAATGGATAATTTAGCGCTCAATACTATGTGCCAATAACATGGTAAATTCCCCTTTTTTTTATAAATTTAGAGCGCAAATAGGCATACGCTACTTGGCACGTACTTTTCCGCGTACATACGCTACTTCGCCTTTACAAACCCGCGTATGCTTTGTGACATACAATTTTCATCATTGCTCTGGCCCTTACAGGAATTCCTTTCTCCACTACATCTGAACTGCTCTGTAGATACATCAGATTTACATCATTAACAAACAGGACAAGTCAGTTTCCATCAAGGACAACTTCATCAAGTAGGTTTCCATCAACTTTATCAAGTAGGTTGCCATCAAGGACAACACTCTGCATCATATTGCCAACAATCTCCCCCTTTGGACTTGATGGCAACCATGATGGTGTTTGATCACCATAACAGATAGATACATTGATTATAACCATTATCCAAACACCATGATACTCTCCCCCTTTGACATCAAGGGCAAAGGGCGGATCAAAACCAACACAAGGTTTTTCTTCTTTTGTAGAGAGAAGAGCTTTGTAGATATGATGTGCACTGAAGTTACCATGCTCCCCCTGAGTTCACGCTGAATCTTCAAACATAATTTTTCAATGAAGTACATGACTCTATGACCTTTCCTATCACCAAGGACTCATATTTACATCAATGGTCCAACCAAGTGGATTTACATATGTGACTCAAGTACCCAACCAAGTGGGTTTACACATTTTGACTCAATTACCCAACCAAGTGGGTTTACAAATTTGAAGAAGTCCTTACATGACTGAATATAACAATTTACATCATAGGTCTCAACATAACCTTTTCATCAAAATATAGAAATAATTTATATAATCAAGACCAAAGAATCTCAAGCATGAGATCAGACAACAGCAAATAATTATCATGCCAACAATGCATCCTTTCCATATGACCAAAGCTCCCCCTTAGCTTGTGCATCTTGAACACTTTCAATATAAAATCATCAAGGCATCTTCATCAGAAGCATTAGTGAATGAAATAGAAATATGAGAGCTGGAACATCACCAGAGATACCCAACAGCACCGCAGCTGTGCTGAAGAATGCTGACCAAAAAAAAAAATCAGCAACCATTTATACGTGGTTTTCTATGTATAAAATCGCGTATATAAGTGACTGTCCTTCATGAAATCCGCGTATCCAATATAATCTTCTGAAATTAAGCAGATCTGATCTTCTGCATGGCAGAGACTACTCCCAGCTTCTGTATGAGATATTCAAATTCTTTCCTGGAATATATGAGAGAAGATAGATAGGACAATGTAGCTATGTTTTCAAGTGTCATCCAACATTTGTATCATAAGCACATCAGTAACCAAGCCTTCAGGCTATTTGCAACATCAACATATTCTTCCCAAGAGGAATTATCATTCTAGAACAATCTTCTTCAATAGACAATATGTGTCAAGCAATCATCCATATGATCTGTTATCACCAAGATCTTCATGATTTATATTTATTTCATAATAATGATGTAACATGTGTAGGAAAAAGGTCTCATCTGTGACAAAAATCATCAGCAAAAAACTCTGCATGATCTATCCTTATCTTTGCATCATAATACTTCCATCTCATCCGTGTGTGAAAACAAAAGATACTCTTCAGCAAAAATCAATCAGGGCTCATCCATAATCTCATCATAAGAAACCATGTATCATGTCATCATCATTTGAGCATGAGTATTATGATAACTAAGGAATAATGCAATCATTAGTAGTTAGATTGATGCTCCCCCTGAACCTGTGTTCCTGATCTTTATTTGTCTCATTGTTTTTCTTATCAGAAAAACATATGCTTTTGTCTCCAACGGAACTCGTGTGTATACGCAGCTTTGGTTCATGAAACCCACGTATGTAAAGTGAAATACAGAAAATTTTCAAAACTTCATCTCCCCCTGAATTTGTACCACCTGTACCTGTCTTTTCTTGTAACATCAGATGCATTGTCAGAAATAAACACAACCAGAATTACCAAACCAACCATGGGAGTCATCATACATTACTCCCCTTGTGATGATACATTACTGATTCCTATAATGTATCTCACATCACCCCTGCAGTCTTTATGAGAAGTAAGCTTTAGAAGCGGAAGACTGCAGTAGGATTATTATCCCCTACGTTTTTTACCGATCCTCCTTCTTTTTCCAGCTTTTCTTGAAATTTCTTATGGTGTGCTGGAAATTATCCAATTTCTCAGATCTATTCATCCTGCATTCTTTTTCTACATGTCCATACTTGTTACAAGCATAACATCTTGTGTGACTAGAAAAGTAAGCATAGAGATCATAATGTGTTTTTCTATTCTTTCTTCTATTGCAATCAGCTGCTTTATGACCAAACTTGCTGCATGAGAAACAATATCCCTTAAAGAAACCTGAGTACCTTTTTGTGTAGAATCTGTTTGTTTGTGACTGAAACAATCTGCTTCTGCAATTGGCTGCAACATGCCCATAATTGTGACATTTAAAGCATTCAAAAATATTGATCAAAGGAGGGAATAATTTCTTTTGAGAGTTCATGATTGTCGGTTGAACTTTTGCTTCATTCAACACTTCAAGTTTTGCATTGATATCCTTTGAATATTTAGCACTTTCTTGTGAACTAGATTCTCCTTTAATAGTTTCATGAAAACCAAGACCAAATTTAATAGAAGGAGACCTTTTACTACTAAGAATATTGTCCAGAATCTTAGTACTATCTTGAAACCTCAAGAGTTTATCCTTTTCTTCTAATTTACCTTTTAAAATGTTTACCTCAACCTCCAATCTTTCACATTGCTTCTTCATACTTTCTTTGACCCTTCTTCCTTCTTCTACTTGATCATTCAATTTTAAAATCTCTTCTTTCAACCCATTTTCTTGTTCTTCAAAAGTTTGTAAAAGTTCTTCATTCTTATTATTTGATTTTTCCAGATCTGTTTTGAGAGAGATGATTTCTGCTTTGAGTCTTTCACTTCGATTGGTTACTTTATCCTGTAGTCTTTAATACATTTCTATCTGTCCACTCATTCTAGAGATCATATCTCTGTAGATAGAGTCCTTCCTTTTTAATTGATCTTCAACATTAATCTTGAGATTTGCTTCTAGACCCATACTGCTACTTTCACTATCATTTTCACTATCTTCACCATTGCTTGCATAAGGAAGTGAATCACAAGAAAAAGGATTAATACCTTTTGCATCATCTTCATTTTCTACCGTACACGATTTCTGAGATATCTTCTTTCCTTGAGTAGCCTTCTTATTTTTCTTCCTTCCCATTGTGACGGATCTCCTTCAAGCGATCAAGCTTTTGCAGAAGGACCTGCTCTGATTCCAATTGTTGGGAAAAATACTGAGAGGGGGGGGGGTTGAATCAGTATTTAGATCTGACTGAATTTTTTTTACTTTTTCTTTCTCTATATGCTACTTTACTAAACCCAACTCACATATACACACGGATATCCTTAATAAAACTTGCGTATGTCTAGAGATATTATTATGCATTTAATTCTTTACTTAGATCATTGCATCATTCATTCATCATATGTTTAGTAAGCAGTAAGCATGTGCAATAATAACAGAATAAACCATCACACATAAGAAACACACATGAACACCATTATTTAAGGTGGAAACCCAATTCGGGAGAAAACCACCGCTGCTGTCATCTCTGTCTTCAAGATTTATAATAAAGAAAAATTCTTACAATTTTGTACTGGTGCAGACTCATACCAGCACGTAGGCACCCACTTGCAGAAGGCTGCAACCTTCTCTCGTTTACTAGCCTCTCCTGGAAGGGAGCTACAACCCCCTGCTCTAATTTACCAGCCTCTCTTGGAAGGGAGCTACTACCCCCTGCTCTCGTTTACCAGCTACCACTGGAAGGGAGCTTCAACTCCCCCTCACTGAAGGCTTCGACCCTCAGCACCACCATGGACCACGTTTCATCAATTTTCATACTGGATCCATCAGCTTCCATACAACATACCTTGTAGGCGACTTTTCATCAGATTTTCAGACTGGACCCACTCCACACATTTAAGTTCATCATCTATCAGCTTGAAACTTATAACCCCATCAATTCATTCATTGAATCACAACCAATCAACCAACATTTTGATCTTCAATCAACATAATCAGCAGCGTAATCAACATTCAAACAACCCAGATATGTATGAATACATCATTGATCGATAGAAATAAAACAGCAAAACAGATCAAACATTTTATTCCACACACTTCATCAAAACCCTAGATTCCATACGCGCTTTTACTTCACTGAACCTGCGTATATACGCGCTTTCACAAAGACAAACCTATGTATACTTCAGTTCATTTTGTTCTTTAGAAACCCTAACTGCCATACGCACTTTTCTTTAATCAGACCCGCGTCTACACGCGCTTTCCGTGAAACGAACCTGCGTATAGATCAGAAAATTTTCAGGACTGTGCAGCTCTTCAGATCAATAAAAAACTTAGATATCATATTTTACTTCAACAAAGATTCTCCAGATCACAGATCTAAACATTCCATAAATAGATCTAGAAAATACATAGTCATCTTCAGATCTAGAGATCCCTCTTCATCATTTTCTTCATAGGTGCATTATTAATTCAAATCAATCAATAAATTGTTTCCCATTCCATGTAGATATACTTCAAAGTGAAGTATTCATTAAAACCCAAACCTATGCACACCCTTGCACTATGATCCTCTTCTCCTTAGATAGATTTAACTTTTACCAATACCATGAGCCGAAACCACACAACTTCCGATGGTATTCCTGGACGGGATCAAATGGATAATACAGCACTCAATACTGTGTGCCAATACCATGGTAAATTCCCCTGGTTTTATAAATTTAGAGTGCAAATAGGCATATGCTTCTTGGCACATACTTTTCTGCGTACATACGCTAATTCGCCTTTACAAACCCGTGTATGCTTTGTGACATACCATTTTCATCATTGCTCTAGCCCTTACAGGAATTCCTTTCTCCACTACATCTGAAATGCTCTGTAGATACATCAGATTTACAACATTAACAAATAGGACAAGTCAGTTTCCATCAAGGACAACTTCATCAAGTAGGTTTCCATCAACTTTATCAAGTAGGTTGCCACAAGGAAAACACTCTGCATCATATTGCCAACATTTCATGAGCAAGGTTTTATTATAGGTCAATAGACTTCTTCTTGATGTCTATTAGGTTTTGTCTTCTAGTTATAAATGTATTTAAGAATCATATTTCTGAAGTGTCTAGTCATAAGGGTATGCTCCAGGACCTTGTCACATACCTGCAAAGGAATTTCTGAACACAAAATCATTAACACTGGAATATTAGCCTTTTAGAAGTGATAAAGTCAGCCTATAAGAAGTGATAAAGTCAGCCTACAAGCAAGTTGTAGGGTTGGCCGAAAAATAGAAGAAGTGGACTATATATATATAAATGGAGTTGTGGTTCATTTAAGGATAAAAAGTGCAGATATCTCTGAGATATTATAGCGTGGTGAAGTCTGAAATAAATGCGAAGTTAGGGAAGAATTCAAATGTGTTAAGGTGATGTGTAAAGGTGCGGATTAGGGTGTTGAAGAAGGCCGTGTTAGAGTGCGGATAAGGGCTATGTTCTATTGCGTTCAAGTGTGGATTAAGGTGCCCGTCAATTCAATGTTAAAGTGTAGATTAGTCTGAAGTAAAAGGTGCGGATAAATATGGGTAATTTTCGATGATACCTATATAAATTGAAATCAAGAAGAGGGCTATATCAAGTGTAAGAAAAGGAGTTCAAGTAAATGCGAAGAAAATGACAAGCTCTGAGATCTTAGGGTTGTCATGAAGTATAGAGAAGATCTATAATCAAGTGCGTGAAAAGGGTTATGATCATAATACAAGGCTGCAACAATAATCAATGCATAGAAAGAAGGATCCAAGGATGGTGTTGAATGGTACAGATTGATGTTGGAAGGTTCTAGGAAAGAAGGATCCAAGGATGGTGTTGAATGGTACAGATTGATGTTGGAAGGTTCTAGGAAAGAAGGAGTCATTAAAGAAGTAGTGCCAAGGTATTGGAGGCATACAAAGGTCAAGGGTTTGTGTCATGGTCATGGTACTTGTCATTTGAAAATCTATAAGAATGATTTCTCATGGGTTTTCCTTTCCAAGAGGGAGAGGTTTTTCCTTAGCTCGAAGATCCTAAATTTGTGTCTCTTGTATTTTGGTAATTGACTTGATGAAAGACTAAATAAGGTGGAGACCAATTCATGACGGTTTGTGATGTCCAACCATGAGGTGGAATCACCAATTTGGGGATCATATGGTTTGGTATCTAGAGCACTGGTTTGGTGTTGATTGATGTGTTTTATAAATTCCCACATTCATTCATAGAATATGACATGGGTTTGACTAGCTGAAGTGAGATTTACCTCAGCCATGTCTATGGTCGAGTGGAACGTGGAAGTCCCATTCCAGGTTAATTTTTACCTTCATTACTAAAAGGTTCAATGCCTTGGTATTTTATGCATATATTCAATGGTTTATATATGGATTCTATTTCCAATGTATCCATCGTATTTATTTTGATATTATGTTGGTTATGAGCATGTATTGTGACAATGATGAGGTATGGATATCTCCATGTTTTTAGTTGTAAATGAATATTTATTGCATCTATGGTCAAATTTATTGTATGATAGCTTATGATGTATGGGGGGAATGATTCTTAGCCATTCTCATATAAGAAAGAGACCCCTTTGATTAAATATGTTGTTCATACCTATAGATGTTATGTTTGTGACATGTTTGACAAAATTCCTGTCTTGGTTGGTTGGGGTCAGATGAGTTCCGGTCGATGTGATTGTTTCTGTATGTTTTTTTAATGTTATTTACCCTCTCCTAAAGTTATAGGAAGTTATGGGCAGGGACCTGGGCTCAGGGGCTAAAAATGTGGCATAAATCCCGGAGCCGCACTCAGAAAATTTGTTGTTTGGGCCTTAGCTGCTACCTTGACAAGGCTATCCTGTGGCTATAGGGTCTATAGCTACTACCTTTCCCTTACAAGCCCATGGCTTGGCCTCAATGTGGCTAAAAATAAGCTCCCCTTGAGGGAATAGGACCCTGGAAGGTTGGGTTACCTCGTGGGGATGTCAATGTTATAATGTAAGGTGTGTTTTTGGTGTTTTCACCGATTCCACTTCCTTAAGGTCATCTAGGAGGTTTAATGTCATATTAGTAGCCTCTTGTCACATGTTTACCCCAGTTAGGCAGTTACTTGGGTAGATGTGGGAAGAGGGTGTTTCAAAACTTAAATAAATTGGCTTGTGATCTGATTTTAAGTCCCAAAGTTGATCTCCAATAAAAAATTCATCCATTTTCTCACACAAACTATGTGAGAAAATTACATAGTCTACTACACTTGCTCCATTGTAAGTATTTCAAGTGAAATTACCTAACTTTTAAATATAGTCAAACCATTACAATTGACTAAATCGAAAGCCCCACATAGAGTAAGAATTTTTTCACCGAATATATTACCGCCTTTGTCCTTTGAAATTCTTTCTCACTGATGATTACTCTCTTCTGTAAGCCAACAAGGGTCCCAGTATTATTTACAAAAAATAATGCTAGCTTGCTTACTTGTAGTCCTAGCATTGAAATCACCCACTATAACTACTTCACCTAGTTGATAATATGTTGCAATATATTCCTTTAAGGCTACAAAGGGATATTTGTTGTCAAACCCTCTGCTTTTGTAGATTTTTGAAACTTGCGATGCATAATGGCATGCTACAATTCTGATGTCATTTCCATTTTCTGATAGTTTATACCAAACAAATTGTTTATTTGAGTCTTGTTTTTCTAGTTGAATGAAATGACCTTCATTTTCTCTCACTAATACCATGATACCCCCATGTCATTTTCCATTCCCTGTTTACTTGTTCCACACTTCCATCTTCCAGTAACCTTCAAACAAAGGTTTCTTGCACCCTTCATGCTCATGTGTTTCTATGAGGAAAATTATGTCTCTATCTTCCGCATTAGGCCCTAACCCAGGTCCTCATCTTCATGGGTAACCTCTATGGTTCCAAAAAAATAAACTTAAGGAAATTTGGGTATGACTTGGTTGCTAGCTTTTTTGACATGCAATACTCACAGTTGAGTCTTTGTCCCTATTTTCTTAGTTAAACTTGACTGGGGATAGAGTCAATACTGACTAGGGTAAACAGTAGTGGTTTTGGGGCACATGGTATTGTGCACCCATGGTTTTTCCGCTAACAGTATTGCATGTAATGGAGCCTATAAAAGGCTGGGAAGACTTCATTGTAATGTAGGCCTGGAGGTGAGCGGTGAAGGCTCACTTGAACGGATTGACAAAGGTTTTGGCCAATGCTTAATGAAATTTCATTGGTTGGGTTTTGCCTCGGATTTGGGGTTTTCCTGGATAAACATTTGGGTTTATGTTAATGATTTGTTGCTAGTATTTTATGTTTATTCCTCTCGGTAATTTTTTTATTATTTCTACCGTAAATTCTAAAAAATGGTATCATAGCCATATTTGGCTTCAGAGGGGTGCTTTTGTAGCCAAGGCTTTTATTGGCCTGGTGAATAGAGAAATCAATGTAGCCTTTTTCAGATCTATCCATATGGAGCATGATGTTGTTGTGAAATAGGATGACGTTGTCCATTCACAGGAATAGAAGGGCTTGGTGTAGAGGAGAACTAATATCTACATAATCCATTGGAGGAGTTCTCTCGTGAGAGTAATGTGGACGAGCACGTTGAGATGGAAATGTAATTTTGCTGCTGCAT
Source organism: Pinus albicaulis (assembly GCA_034641835.2). Lineage (NCBI taxonomy): Eukaryota > Viridiplantae > Streptophyta > Pinopsida > Pinales > Pinaceae > Pinus > Pinus albicaulis. Next base: position 1,050,842,563 of record CM076572.1, on the reverse strand, counting down.
GGTGAAACCACTGATGCAAAGAAGCTGGATATTGTGTGAAATTTTTTTAAATCTGTTAGATTTGATGTTTGAAGATCTAGTTCTACTTGTGAAGGAGGTGTATCCTGTCAGATCTGATGTTGAAAAGGGTCGCTAGTGGTGTTTATAGAGCGTAGAATTTAGTTCACTAAAAATTGATGACTTGATGTTTGTAGATATGTCATGATTCGTGGTGTTGTTCACCAAGTCCACCCGCGGATTAAACGATCATGGTATTTCTCTGAAAGAGGCTAATATTATCAAAGGTGAATATGTTGACATGGTGGAAGCATGTTTTGGACTCTTTTTATCCCATTATTTGTGCATTAGTGGGCAAAAGGCCATATGAGGCATGAAGATTCTTTGACAAGCATGGGTTAGCAGTTCGAACTATCGAAGATGCTCGAGTCGCTTTCCAGAAGAGCGTGGAAAATGGTGCTATGGTTGTGTTGGAGCCTTGCGATTTGGTCGATGAGGCCATTGGTGGGAAGGTTTGTATGTTGGAGTCAGGCCTGGTAATTGGTGTATCATATTACCTGCGGTCCTACTCACAATAAAATGAATGCATACCTCATTCCAACCATCATCAAGGTTCTGCGAAGTGGAAACATGGATACCTGTAAAATGTGGCTACAATCTATCTATAAAAGTGGACAATAAGTGCATTGTTGATCAAAATATAGCCACCATAAAAAAATCCATAGTTTCAGTTTGGGTTAGATTCAAGGCTCCCATGATAAGCGATGGGTGCAAATGGAGAAAATACAAGCTGAGAGGTAGATGGAGAATCTGCTAAGAAGAAAGAAGGTGGTGAATTTTTCTTTGGAAAATAGGAAAAAAAAGTTGACATCACTACAATTGTCGAGGAATTGGTCGATGAGGGTAATGGATCAGAGAATACATGAGAGAGGATGGAAAAATTATGCTAATGGTGCATAAATGATGTGCAAGCTAGAGGTGTTACGATTTGCGCAGAGGCCACGTAGATCTCGAAGCAATGGAAACATGAGCCTTATATTTTTTTTAATGTTTTAACCTTTGACAAGAAACCATATCAGCCGAGCATGAGATCTTGAACAAGGTGCAGTATATGTAGGAGTTAATATGTGAGTGGATACATGGTCGATGAGGCTTACTTAATGATAAGATCATGTCAAAGAGATCCAGATTGATTTCAATTTTTGAAGAAAGTGAGAGCAGTTTGTAATCAAGGGTTTTGGTAGATCGAAGAGAGCTTGTTAAAGTGAGAGAGGATATATGCACATGGATTAATTAATTTATGAACTATGTATTTGAAGAGAACTCCTAGAGGACTGGTGGTTACAGAGGCTAGTGACCCATGTAATCTAGTAGATGGGTTCGTTTTATATGGACATTGATGTCATATGCACAAAGACAGTAAAAATGAAAAAAAAATAGTATTATTGTAATGGAATTAAATTTTATTACATGTAAATGGGCATACTATTGTAAGACCTGGCATGGCATGCGTACCCCTGGGTAATCACTGGTAAAGTTTGGGTTATATCTAGGTGATAGGGGGGATGTCAAGTTAATAAATACACTGGGTAAAAATTTGAGGGGGGGAAGAGCTAGAGTTAGCGAGGTTGTTTCACTTAGTAGTTTTGGCTGGATTTAGTAAAGAAACCCCAAGTCAAGTTTAAAGGGGGAATTGTTAGGTAAACTTGACTCGGGATAGAGTCAATGTTGACTAGGGTAAATAGTAGTTGTTTTGGGGCACATGGTATTGTGCGCCCATGGTTTTTTAGCCCATCGTATTGCATGTAATGGAGCCTATAAAAGGCTGGGAAGACTTCATTGTAATGTAGGCCTAAAGGTAAGTGGTGAAGGCTCACTTGGCTGGATTGGCCAAGGTTTTGGCCAATGCTTGATGAAATTTCATTGGTTGGGTTTTGCCTTAGATTTGGTGTTTTCCCGAATAAACATATGTGTTTATGTTAATGATTTGTTGCTGGCCTTTTATGTTTATTCCTCTCGGTAAATTATTTATAATTTATGCAATAAATTCTAATATATTTTCCCATATTGACCTTGCTTCTTGATTTCTTGCTAAAGATTTTGTTGCCTCTTCTTTATTATCATCTTGCTGCCCTATTTTGGAAGGAGTTAAAAATCCCGCTATCATAGCTTTACCCTTATAAATCCATTCACTCTTTCCCTCATCTCTTTTTTCCCTAACCTTTGACATTTCCTCCCTCCTTTCCTCTTGTTGTCTTACAGTTAAATATTCTTCTAGAAAAAAGTGAGAACCCCTCAAGAGATTCTTCTTGATTAGAATTATATCTTTATCACGCAAGTTAGTCATGATGAATCTTATGGGTCTAGCTCTCTCACCATTAAACTTTCCTACCCTCCATGCTTGGCATATTTTTCCTTTCCATAGCAACTTTTCCTTCAATAAGTCCCTTACAAGGTCAAAAGCAGATTCATTTTTATCATATTCTTTCACCCCTTTAATAATTATGTTTTTTTCTCTATCTTTCCTTCCCTTTATTTCTTTATCTTGCATGTTGTTGACCCAAATGTTTTCTTTTCCTTCCCTATTAGCATAATTGATAATAACTGTAGGCCAAGTTTTGGAAACTTTTGTGGAGCCTCATTTCCTTTCTTCTCTTGTTGTCTTTTCATGGTTATCTATTTGGGAAACCTCTTTCCCTTTATCCTGGGATGGTTTCACATTCACCACCTATGTACTCTCCACTAAAAATTTCTTCATTTTTTTCACATCTTCCTTCATGTGTTGCCGTTATGTCTTCCCTGTCAGTAGATCTTCTTGTAGCAATGGCACTTGCTCCTTCAAAATTTTATTTCTTTTTGCTAAAGCCTAGTTCCCATCTATTATTACATGAATTGTATGATCCATTTCCTGCTCTTTAGCTTCTAAAACCTCCAACTTACTTTTTTCACTTAAATATTATGTCACATAGAGATCAGTTGACCAAGTGAGAAGTGTGGATATGGGGGTGTGCAAGGAAGAATCATCAATGAATTTTCCTTTGGGCTTGGTTTTTTCCATATGCTTGAAAAGGGGACTTGTTTGAATATTTCTTATTGTGAAGGGCCCAAGTACTTTTCCTTTGAGACCATTTTTTCCTTGTCTTCTCCCATTTTAGACAGGCTAGTCTTCGTTTTAAAATACCCCCATATTGTTTGGCATTGACCCAAACCCACGTCCTAGTTTTGGCTGATGAGGAAATTTTCACTTGTCCTAGATCATTTGTTTCCACTGGTTCTGATTTTTCTTGTCTCATTTTCATGTTTGAATGCACTTGGGATTGCCTTTTTGGCAAGCGGAGAAAACCCAGATGAAACAATAATAGCCCATAAAACTTCCCAACCAATGCTTTGCGCGGTCCCAATAGTTCCGCACTAGATGTTGCAAAGATATGGTTGGAATTCTCACCTCCACTGCTTAGAAAATAATAAAAAATTATAGAGAGCCTCCTCACACCCCAACCAATAAAACCCAAAAATATTTTGAGTTAATTCTAATTGACCCAAAATGCTCAAATAGTGTGAAAATATCAATTAAACCAACAATTCACCATGCTATAAGAATGGAGATTTCAGACCCAAATATCACCTGGGAAATTCTAAAATTTTAACCACAAATCCTCTCACAAAACCCAGAGAAACCTAGAAATTTTCTAGCCTAGTTTTGACCTTCCAAAATTGCCCTCTAGTAGGCCCGCTCTCCTAGTAGTTGTTAAAGAATTTTGTCTACAGAATTAGCAGAAAATGCTAAAAATCCCTTGAATATTACAACAAATAACTCCCTCAGCACTTCCTTATCTTTCCTCACTACAATGGCTTAAATGACTGAGGCACTCTCCCACAAATATGCCTAGCCTCTCCTCATCTACACTAGCCTGGTGACTGCTACACTGCTCTTGAGATAAGATGAAAAACTCAGCCTTAGAGGTTCACCTATAACTTCAAAAAGCTAATCAACATTAGGTTCACCTATATGTTCAAAAACTATATTAAAACCAAAATTGGGTTTTAATACCATATTAAAGAAAATTTAGGAGTCCATGGGTTTCGAACACAAAACCTCCCCAACAAAAGGTAACGTAATATGACTATGCCAACTGTTTAGTCAATTTAGTGTTCCTAAATTTCTTCCATTAATTATCAACCAGGGCTTGTAACTTTGATGAAGTGTGGTGCACTATATGTGCCTAAGTGACCTTTTCCTTACTTCGTTGTATGTTTTTTTCTTATTGTTTCTGGGGGTTTTGTCTTTTTAGTACTTAGTATGCTACTCTATGTTCAAAATATGAAATCAAATCTATGTCAAAAATAAAATAAAAGGAAACCTTAGACTTAAAACAGAGTTTAGTTGTAAATTCTATTCCTAATTAGGAAAATGATGAAAAACAGAGTATCCTAATCCATGGATGTTATAGCTTGCAAATGAACATGAAAGGTAACTCAAAACATTATAATTCAACCTGATCCATTTAGTTAGAGGTTTGTTGGAATAATTTGTGAAAGAGGTTAAACTCCAATGTGATGAGGATCTTCCTAAAAATAGAAAACAACTTAGAATATTATAGTGCAATATTATTCATATGATAGAGGTATTTTGGAATAGCTTGAGAATAATATTGCTACAGTATGCTAAGGATCTCCTATGAATATTTGAAACTACTTATGACATTACAACCAGATTTCGTTCATCAGCTAGAGATTTATTGGAAGAGTTTATTGAAGGAGATTTAGATATAATGTAATAAGGATCTTCTAAACAACAAGAAAACAGTAACCCAAAACATTACAACTAAGCCTTCTCTATGATTTAGAGATTTATTGGAACAGTTTTGAGAAAAAGACTATTTGTAATAATATGAGGATCTTCTATCTAATTGCAGAATAGGAAATGCTAATAACTCAACATAGTACAACCAAATCTCATTCATATAATAGTGATATGTTGGAAAAGCTTAAGAAAAATAATGGTTGTAGAATAATGAGGATCTTCTTAATCTAAATGACAAAAAACAAAAATGCTAGTAACTCAGGATGTTACAATTAAATCCATTCATTGAATAGAGATATGCTGGAAAAACTTTGAGATAACATCATGAGGATATTTTATTTTAAAAAAAAATGTAAGACATGATACTAAAATATATGAACTCAGAAAACTGTCTAAGTAAGAAATATAACAAAACAGAATTCAAAGCTACTTATCTAGAAAGCATGTAGAAGCCTCCTTTGATAGCAGGGGCCCTCTGCTATTAATTTGGCATAAAAATATTTAACTCCTCAAGGTTGTCTTCAATACAACATTAGAGGCTAATCTCTTTTATTAAAACAAAATTTAAAAACAGAGTATCACTGTAAATTTGAACTGTACTGTACTTTTTCTGAACTGCCTTTTCGGTCTTGTACAACCAATATTTAAAGGGAAATTACATAACTGATTATGAGATATACTTGCTACAGGTGGATAATTCGAATTAGACTTGCAATAGGACTGTTGGACTCTCGTTAATTCGAATTTAGACTTGTAATAGGACTGCTGGACTCAATTCAAGAGTCCTACTGCATTTGGATAACATAGTTTGACTCCACATTTGACCATGAGTTTAGGCACGTTTTTCTGTTGATATGGACTAGGTGAGTAGGATAGAATCCATGTAGGCATCATTCTAGAAACACCCATGTGGCCCAATCCTCCAACTGACACCTGGAACACATTAAACCACAAAAATATATTCTGAACGCCTGATCGGCTACAGAATGTCTGTATTCTGTAGCTATATTGCACAAAATTATTAAAACAGCAAAAACCATGAAAATACAATATGTTAATCATTTGTATGTAACCTTTAAGCAATCTTAATCATTCTTCATTTATTTTTAGGCTTATGAAGTGATAAAGAAATGATGAAATGAAGTGAAGATTTGCAACAAAGAAGACAATTTTAGGGCTCAACACCAACCATTGTGCCAACCACACACTTTGTCATATTCACCCTCACAGTATGTTATAAAATTTCATTCAAATGGTTCAAAGGGAACCATTGAGAATGATGGAGAATACATGAGAGATGAGGGTGCAAGTAGGCAAATGAAGTCATGAATCTCAAGAATATTCTAGGAATATTGTCAGAGAATATGTTAGGGAAAATTCTAAACAATATTCTCTATGAGGAATATTTAAGATTCCCTTGGGGGGCGGTTTTGATGGTGTCAGAATTATGACGAGTTTATACTCATTTGAACCATTTTTTCACTAGGATTCTAATGGCGCAGTCCATTTTCTGATCTGAGCAACCTATTTTCTATCCATGTTGATAAGAGAATCTTTTGAGGAATTCAAAAGATTCCTAGGGAGCCCAGATTTGACAGAGGTAGAAAGGGGTTGTGTTTATACTCAAATTTCATAGTTTTTCACAAGGAACATAATGACACATTTCATTTCTTCATCCAAGTAGCTTATTTTTAGGTCATCCTTAGAATTGGAGGTATAAGGTGTATTTTTCCATGTCTTATTTTGATTTTTGCTAAGATGATGATTTGATGTTGATATCCTTGTTTTCCATTTTTTTGAGGATCCTTGTACGCCACTTCATTTGAGCGTTTGATATTTTGCCATGTTGAAGGAGAGATTTTATGAGTGACAGTTTTTATAGAAGAGTGTCTCATGGAGAGACATGACACTCTAGTTAAGGGAGATATTCTTTGTATTGACAAATAATACATCATGAATTCATCATCATCTTGCAACATTTAATAAAGTGACCTCCCCACTCTTGATACCACAGCCAGAGATGTAAACCACACTAGGTGAACTCCGTTATCAACCTGTCTGTGTTCCTTGATTTGATAGTTGCTTTTATGTTTCCTCTTCTTTAAAGTATACACATGTTTTTTTTCATACTCGTTCAGATGTAATTCTAATAACATCAAAGAAGAAAAATATCTTGGTTAATTTTGGTCATTAAGAGAATCCATATCATTAAACTACAAGAAGAGTTTCTAGAGAAATGGTCAATGAGACATGTCATACTTGCAATAGAAAAAACATACAACAACAAAAAGAATCATTCAAAATGTAATACTCCTAATTAAAATGATTTTCTATAATTATATGTATATTTTACTACAAATAATTCATTTATTAATATCAATTTTGTTATATTTAGTTTTCATATACCAATATAAAAATAATTTATTACTTTTTTCAGGAAGATTATGAAAATCCAAAATGATCATGAGATAATATGTGAAATAAGCCAATAATAATGTCCAAAAAAATATACAAGGAAGAGGTCAAGGAAATGGACATAATGGCATCATAGGAGGAGCCATGTCAACAACAATGTGCTTCAAATGTATGTAATCATGATTGAATTTGTAAATATAAAAATAATAATTTAACATTAAATATTATTTTTCAAGTATTTTCTTACAGAAAAAAAAGAAGAAGAAAGTATATATATATATATGGAACTCATTTAGCACATAAAACAAGACGAGAAGGAAGAAAATAGTTAATATTAATGTTTGTGAGTAACTGTTAATATTTCATTATAACAACTCAAGGTTTCATTTTTGTATATTTTAAGTTGTTTTACAACAACTATCCTTGAATTTCTTCAAATAGGTGCTAATATAAAAAGGAGTAATCAAAAGAATTGATTGATATTGGGCTAAGTATGGGTTGTAAGTATATGTTGGTATATCAAAAATTGATTATGGAATTTGTAAGTATGTGTTATTTTACTTCTCTGATTTTATAACAAATAGAACAAAAAAATCCTCTATAGTAAATATATGATTTATAATGGGGTTTAAAACATGCAAGAAATAAATTATGGAACTATGTCAGTAGAAGACTTGTTGCAACAAGCCATGAGACTTAGTTTTGAAACCATGTGCACATTTTTTGAGTCACTTCTTGTTATGGTACATTTGTATTTGATTTACATTGACGTATATTATTTATTTCAATTTTCATTATTCTCACCAGTGTAGATACACTCATTACGCTTTATTTTTATGTTTGCAGATGGAACAAGATCAAGAAGATGAAAAAAATTGATTCAATCAACAAAAAATTACTCAAAATAACCTAAGTCATAGAAGTAGCTCAAGAACTAACAGAAGTTCCAACAAAGAATAATGATCTATTTGTATATCAATGCAACCTATTGTATTTTTTGAAATAATTGTCTATGAAAATTAGACATTTTGTTTAATGTAATGGACATAGTGTCTCAATTGAAAGAAAAAGAGCCTTTTATTGACATATAATAAAATACATTTTAATTTATTTTATTTTGTTATCCATTGTAAGTGTGAAATGTTACACCACTGATTAAATATATGGATGATTAAATATTATAATGAAGAGATGTGAAATATGATAATATAAAAAATTAATCCAAACATCATATACAAATACACTAATCAAATTTTAATTTATATAAAAAATTTTATAAGATATATGCAAATTTTTTGATGAATAACGGATTTAAAAATTTACAATAATTGCACTGTCATAGGTCAATGTTTCCAAAAAAGAGAAATTCTCATACAAACAATTAGTGCATCCATAAAAAAAAACACATCGATGCATTATGTTGTATAAAAGCACCATGACAACATATTTTTGCATGACTAATTCCTTTTTGGAAAACGACAACACCGGGGAGTTTAGTTCTTCAAGAATCGATATTGTTTGCAATTAACATGCCGGTGCATTGTAATTCTTAACGCACCAGTACTTTCATAGAACTAACATCGTGATCCTACAAAATATTACTTTCAGCCTCAGTGCATTATTAAAATTAACAACATCGGTCTTTTTATATCACTAACGCAACAATGTGTTTATACAAACAATATGCATCAACGCTGCAACTTTAAACAAAATAATTGGGACTGCAATTATTTTTTGCATGCCCTAGTGTTGTTCCTTAAAAGAATGCCACATAGCGTTTTTTGATATCTAAGCACTGGGGTGGTATAAATTTTAGGAACTGATGTTCTTTGCATTCAACACCTTGGTTGTTTTAGTTATTTATGCATCCTAGTGCATTTATATATGTAGCGCACTGGTGCTACTTGTCCCATGAAGCGTATCGCAAAAAAAAAAAAAAAATCCACTAAAACCTCTGGCTGCCCAAATTTTTTTAGTTGTGATGAATTTTTGTTACAATCTATGCTAAAACATCTGGTATCACAAATGAATGTTTTAGCAGATGTTTTTTTGATAATTTTTGTCATTTTTATAACACTAAAAACCTTTGTTATAACCTCTTCTAGAAGGTATTTTCCTTGTAGTGATAGTTGCATTTTCATATGTAAAAGGTGTACAATCTTAGCTATAGGTGATGTAATTATTGCAGAACTACTAGTTTGAAGTAGTTTATAGAAATCACCCTGAATGTTTTTATCAAAGGAATAAAAATTTGACTTGAATGAGAAATCCTTATAATATATGTGTTTTACTTTTATTGTTCATGTTTCAACTATTATGTGATTGAAGAAATGCTCAGGAAATTAATTTTATAATATTAAATAAATTTTGTTTGATTTATTCAACATGAGGACATGATAACCATAGTCACCTAAGTTGAAATTTCACGTGACATTAGAGCTATTTTGTAACTGATATTCTCAAACAATAGAAAATCAACTACCAAAAAGGACTCAATGGTTGGAGAATATCAATATTCTTTCCTTAAGGACTAATTTTTAGATCTCAAAATGTGTGCACTAAAATAAAAATACGGTCTCATCTAGCCTTATATTTGAGGATATGCTAGATGGTGCCTAAAATTATCTATCATGGAAAGTTAGGGTTACATTATTTATTTCAAGAAAACTTACTCTAAAATATTATCAAGGATATTGTACCTTCACCTACAAATCCCTACCAATCAGAAGCTCACAAGAAGAAACAAATGAGGCCCAATCATAAGTCCAACAACATCTAAATGCATTAGGTAGAGAGTCTTCTTAGAATTCTCTCTTATAACATGAATTTTTTCCTAAAGACAAAGGATAACATCCTTATTAGATTTAAGAAGTTCAAATCTCTAGTTAGAAACTACATATGGAAGAAGATCAAAGTCTTGATATTAGGCGATGGGGATGAGTATATCTCCAAGTATTTTTAGGGTTTCTACAAGGGCAAGGATTCAATAGGGAGTTAAATATTACATATAATTCACAACGAGTTACAAAGGGAAATAATTGATCCATCATAACCATTACTAAGTCCATGCTTCAATACCAAGACTTGACAATTTTTCCTTATGTAGAGGCATGTAATGTAATAGTCTATATCTAGAATTAGTGTCTTGAGAGGATCTTGGAGGAAAAGATATCAAAGGAGTCATTTCTAGTGTGAAGCTAAAGGTGAACAATTTATACATATTTGGTTGTGCATTTTATATCCATGTAATAGTAGAAAAGAGAACTAAGTTGTAACTCTTTAGAAACAAAGGTTTATTTATAGTTTACAATAAGATTTCAAATGCCTACAAGGTATATATTCTAGAGAAAAGGAAGATAACAATTATTAGCGATATAAGTTTTGAGGATGAATTTGTATCTAGAAATTTCCATAAGTCTATCTCAATGAAAAAGGATGAGAAATAGGAAGCTTTGAAGGTTAATCTATGGTCACTAGTGATTTCCATAGAAGTACAACATCATTTAGTTGAAGAGGAGGATACAAACCTTTCCAATTTTTTAGGAGACCTCAATGGTTCACTTGGACATTTAGGGATGCTTAGTTGTGTGTTAAGGCTCCAAGGAACATATTTTGATAGAGAAAACCTTTAACGAAGTTTCCAAACTACATGAGATTGTAGATAAAAATTATATATTTTGATTCTTCTATCTTCTCATAGCAAGATTCCATGGTGGTGGAGTACACCTCCATCATGAAGAATGATGTTTGCAACATAAGGCCAAGACTTGAATGGAATTTAGTAGTGAGTTATAGGTTTCTCTATGAGATCCAATATATGGCAACATGAAAAATTTCATAATGATGTTTGTGACAAGAGGGTTCTCCTAGAAAGAGGTAGTGGACTATGATGAGACAATTTCTCTAATTGCCAAGCACACTTCCACTAGTAGACAAGTTATGTCCTTATTTTCATTTATGGGATGGATAATATATCAAATGCATATGAAGACAACTTTCTTTAAAGGGATCATTGAGGAATAAGGTACATAAAGAAACATTTGGGCTTTGAGATAAATGGGCAGGAATCTCATGTTTGCAAGTTTAAGAAAGTCTTGTATGGGCTATAGTATGTTTCCTCATCTCATGGAGGAACTTAACGCAATGGGAACCATTGCTTCCTAAGGGGGGAGGAATGATCCAGGTGGATATTGGTGGTCACCCACCTATTCCACTTGGGGCCCCACCATTGTCTCTTTTAGTTTTTCAGTTCCGGCACAACTTACTATTTTTAGTAGTTTTTTGGGTCCTGAACTTCCGAAGCCGTTTTGAGGTCCTAAATGACGTTTTTTGGGAAAAAAGATAGCAACATGGGTCCATGGACCGATGTTGCTCATTCAAAATTTGTATTCCTCAGATAGATATTTCTAACAAGGTATGGTACATGTCAAACGGAGATCGTATGCAAAAGTTACGCCCCTGGGAAGTTAAAACACCAATTTACCCAAACGGGGCCCATAGTTTTGGTGCTTCATCTCCTAGGATTAGGGTTTTGCTGTTTAGGATTTCCCATTGTTTCTAAATAATAAATAGGCCCTCGAGCCTCATTGTAACACAGTTCAGGGGCCTGTAGCTGCCACATCTCTTCTCAGAGATAGCTACCAATGCCCTAGCTAGTTTTATTTCCATTTTGTTTGTAAGCAAATTTCAGTTCTTTGATATTAATGAAATGAAGTGTTATTTTTGCTGCATATTTGTATTTATGGTTATATGTTTATTCTGTTGTGTTCCTACATAAATCTGGATCACTGACATCGGTGCTCTCATTGCACCCATTGAATGCACTGTTGTTCTACATTGGCCACCAATCTCCAACTTGCATTTTGAAAAACAGTGGGAAAATCTTATTTTCCAAATTTTACAGCCAATATGCCTCCTTGACGGCGAAATGCACAGGTATTTTTCTAGTTTTTCTATAATTAATCCTTTTAGCAGATTAGAAATTTAAATAAACTTAAAAATAACCATTAAAAAAGAAAAAAAAAATTGTCGTGTGGTGCGCTCAAGCTGTTCGGCTCGCACCGGATAGCGATGCTACCTGTAAAATTTATAGGCAGTACCACTACCGGTGCTAACAGTAATCGCATCGTTTCCGGGGCGGTGCTGAAAGGTGCCCCAAATAATTTTAAACTAAAAATAAAAAATAAAAAAGACGGCGCTCATTTATCCATGCACACCGTTGACCCCGAAAATTACAGTGCGGTGCGTTGACTTAATTTGTCACCCCGGTTTATGTCAGCGCACCACATTTTGCATCTCGAGAGAGTCAACAGTGCGGTCGGGTAAAAGACCGCATCGTCAACTATGTCATTGTCATGAAGTCGGTGCACTGACACGACTATACGCGCCGGTGCGTATATTTGAGTTAGCGCACTGCTATTCTGAATTATATACAGTCCACGGTACTTGAAAAATAGACATCTACACCGAATATGGTGTGGTCTGTTTCATTAGGGGCCCCGGGGACGCTGCGCTAAAATATTAGGACGCACCGACACCGATGCGTGACCGTTTTTATGGAGCACCGACTTGTATGTTTGTTTGTTTTTCAAAAAAAATTATATATGTATATTTATAAATACATTTATGTTTTAATAAAAAAAATATATTTAATATGGCAATGATTCAGAGAGAACAGGAGCAACAGAAGCAACAAAAAGCAGAACAATATGACATGATTAGCCAATGGGAGGCGAGAGAGAGGGAGAGAGATGAATGCCCTTGCCTATTACTGCAGATATCAAGGAGATCCTTATGCAGGTAGGCCTCCTCAAGTTCTATGGGGAGGCTATTTCCGGCCTAAAGGCCCATAGTGTGCTTTAGAGACATCTTATCGGTAGGTGGAATGCCCACCGACAGGCTTTTCAGGTTGGTCCTGACCAGTGGTACACACCCACTAAGGAGGAAATTTATTTTATTACAAGACTATCGAGGAGAGGGGTGGATTTTCCCTCATTCCTAGATGTGCCAGCTAGTTGTGTAGCAAGGAGTTAGTTAGTTTACTCCCAGAGATACATTGGAGCACATGTACTATCTCCTTCAGAGTTTCAAGTACCTGGAGGTCAGTTACGTATAGGTGCTTTTGGTAGACAATATGTGCAGTGCCTCTGTATTATCACTCCAATCATTTCGCACAACACCAGTGATGGGCAACGCATTAGTTGCTCGCTTTTATATTATGTTGATTCTTTAGTACAACAGCTATGACTTGTCAGCTGGTCTGCCATTCTTTTGCGACAGTTTTGTACGGCCTTAGATAGATGTCGTGCTCATGCACAAGGGAGGGTTAACTTCCCTTTTTCTCCAGAGCTGTTTTGTTTATTTTTTGAGAGGTTTCCAGAGATGAGACCTAGTTTTGTTCGATAGCCTTGTAGGCCGATGTTCGAGGTCAGGATGCGCATGTGGGTGTAGACGATGCCCAAGAGGGGAGACACTATGTTTCCAGCGAGGATATCACATGATTCACTGGACTTACTAGCCAGTGTTGGCGGGTTGCATCCCTTTATTATGGTCCCATGTCCTTATGCTGGACTAGATTGGTGAGGGTGCCCCAACATCCTCTTCACTCCTGATGAGCCGCCAGATGATAGAGGTAATATTATTGTTTTATTTATATTCATTTTAACACGTTGTTTAACTTTTTTTTATTAAATTGTGTAATGAAATTGTCTAATTATTGTTGTGTACTTGTATATATAATTTCACAGACATTGGCTCTTTTGATGGCAATGAGATGTCGGATCCACCACATGATCCAAGTGTCGATCCTAATGATTATGATCAGGAGATGGTTGATGCACCGAAGGATGAGGCCCATGGCGCAGCAGAGAGACATGTTGATCTTGTGCCTCATGGTGCACCGGTACCGCCTTTTGCTAGGCGTGGTCGACCTAAGAGCAGATACTGGATGGAGCTGGGCAGCCAACTCTATGGATTGATTTCAGATGTGGGCATCAGGCCCTCTCATTACAGAGAGATATAGGGTGATGATAGACTGTTACATATGTGGAGAGGCATGCCATGTGATATGTACGACCTGATGCGGCATGTCATAAGAGCTACGACATTTGTTATGCAATTGAGGAGGATTGTCTGTAGCTATAGGCGTAGTCGATCTACGCACGTGATGGATAGTCTGCCAAAAACGACTCAGATGCATCTCGTGATCGTTCACCTCGCGGTGCGCCTGATGATCAACATGAGGCTCTACTGGCAGCATCTTACACTAGTCATCATGGAGATGAGGCTGGACCATCGGCCACGTCTAGTCAGCAGCCTGCAACATCCATTGTGAGTACTAGTCTCGATCATCATGAGCAAGCTGGACCATCAACCGTCGAGGATGTAGTACTATTGACTGAGCAGACCTCCACTACTATTGTGCCTCATATTGATCATGTTGTACTACTATTAGCCAGCTATAAAATTTGTTATATCAAATGCTGGCTAAAACATTTTTGGAGTCTTCAAGAAACAAGTTTTATTGATAAAATATGTTATCTCTTGAAGACTCTTGAAGGCCTCATGCCTCTGTCCAAATCTTCATTGCTGTTCCCTTTTTATACTTAGAAATTCTACTGATTTCATGGGAAAAGACTGCTGCAAAATCATCATTTTTCCCCCTCCTCCACTCAAAACTAACCTTCATTTGCTCCCTTTTTTCTCCATAAAATTCCTCTATTTTTCATGATTTCCCTTCTCCAATTCGTGAAAATCCTCTTTACATAGTTTAAAACTCATTTTTAAACTATACCGAAACCCCCAAATCCATTGAAAAACTTGAAAAATTTCATGAAAAATACATATTTTTGCATAAAGGCTTAAGCCCCCTTGGGCTAGGCCTTAAACCATTTCCCCTCCATGTGCCCTAGTGCTAGAACCAAGTGCTAGACATTCAAGATCTTATCGCATCGGAAAAATACAGCGAGCATAAGTTTTTTGTTATAGACAAACTTCGATGTGATTAGCCCTTTGTTTCATAACCCCCGATCATATTATTTCTCCATACAACCCAAGGGCCCGCAATCAGGTGCTAAATAATTGTGAAAATCCATCTCCAATCCATTTTCTCCTTTGTAAATAAAAAAAATCCATTTACCCAAAGTTTTGGTCTAACGCGCCCATACAACGATTTTTAAATGAAAAATGGTTAGATTAAAAAGACCCGAAGCGTAATCGCATCGGAGAAATCCATAATGGGTTGATTGTAAAGACCGCATCAAAATTTCAGATGCGATTGAGTCCCTTTATTATAACTCCACCCCGTCCACTTTTTCATTCCATATAACCTTCACCCGGGACTAAGTGATAAGGGTCTAGAGGCGCCAATCGCATCACAAGTTTCAAATGGGTTGATTGAAAGACTGCATCAAAACTTCCGATGCGATTAATTCCCATATGTATAAACCCTGGTCCTTTGTTTTCTTTGTAAAAACAAGTGCAAAGGCCGAAGTGCAAGCGCAAAGGCCGAAGTGCTTATCGCATCGCAACATTTTAATGGTTAGATTGAAAAGACCGAGCTCGAGGCTCCAATTGTGATTGGCCCTTTGTTATGAAAAGCTCCGGTCCTATCATGTTCCATATAACTAAAGGCCCCGCAGTCGGGCGCCAGACCATACCATAAATATATATCCCGCCCTGAAAGTATTAAAAATTTGGATTATATTGAAAACTTTGGGTTTTCATATATCATAAGGGTTTTCCACCAGTGCAAAGTTGAAATGATATTGAACGTTGATCTAAGGCTGATCTGACGGTCATCGCTCAATTGCATTGCAAGTTTCATTGGGCGCGTTTGTTTTTCCCCCCTGATCGGCCATCCCTCCGATTCATTCCCCATCGTTGATCTGATCCTCAGATCAATGGTCATCGCTTAATCGCATCGCCCTCCCCCGATCTCACCATCGCATCGGCCCACCTCTGATTACTGATGCTCGATTGGTTGTCCACCGTTGATCTCCTCTCCGCCTTCTCAGATCCAACGACCCACAATTGCTCCGATCATTAACCTTTACCCCACCTATTTCGACCTCCCGACGCATCTCCCACTATTGATCTGATCTGCAGATCAATGGTCAGTGCTCAATCACATCGCAAGTTTTTTTTCGAGCACATTAACATAATTCCTCCACCGATTGCGATCCTCTGATTGGATCAGGACAGTCCACGTGTCAGGATTTCACGGTCCCAGATCGTTCCCGTAGTATTTCATCGCCCTCCATCTTCCACCAAAGGGTTTTCAAAACCAATCACCATCTTTGATCATTGCGCGATCAACGGTTCCGTCGTATTCTTCCCCCTGCTCTCCTTTTAACCTTCTCTTGGCTGATCTCCACCGTTGGATGATGCCATCCAACGGCCATGCTCCTCCCTATGCCTTCTAAAGCAGTAAAACCCAAAAACGCAGGATTTTATAATTTGTGTGTGTATTTTTGCAGATGATTAATGGTTATCCATTGTAATTGAAGAAAGGTCGAAGGCCAGGAAAGACCTTTCTCGTGCCTTTGATTCATTAAGGGAGAAACCATTCACGGGGCTCTACTCCACATCTCGTCAATGTTTCATGAGGCATTGATGTCATGTGAGCCCTGTGCGGCCTGCACATCAACAAGACACTATTTCAAATCACGACTAAAAGAGTATCAGTGTTGAACACGGAACACATCATAACAGAATATTGAAGACAAATTTGTAGGGATCACGGCTAAGATTGATTATCAAAAGCCTAATCCCCCAAATTAAGAACATGATTAAAGGTAAATCAAAAGATATGTTAGACAGAAAATCCTCCACCGCCACATCTGAGGCAATTTGATTCCTCTCAGCTACCACAAAGCCACCTATGCCTCAAAGCATTCAAATAGAGGCCGAATTTATTGATCAAACAAAGATATTTGCCTCAAACGTAGCTGAACAGTTAATTCTGCTGAAAGAATTTAATGCAAAAAATATCAGCAGAGTTATTACATCCTGAACAGAGCCTTAAAAGTCAACAAAAGCTCCCACCGTGCTTAATATTAAGTTCAAAGTAGTTAATACAGACAAAACTTTTGTAAACTTCTTCATCGAGCCTCTCAAAGGCCGAGAAGTCATTAATCTATATTAATTGTCCTGAGAGATCTTTTATCAAATCTCGCCTCCTCATTCTTCTATAAATACTGCTGTAGAAGATGAGAATTTGTTGGTTGGTTGATCACTAGTTGTAATTTTGAAACTCTCTGAAATAATACATAGTTTGTTGAAGTTGAAGAAGAAACTGAAGTCTTGGAAGCCTTGATGATGTTGTTGCATGCTTGTTCTTGAGAAGGCTCTATCATTGGATCCATGAGCTGGGCTGTTGGTGAAGTATTTTGAACTGTTTAATGTTTTCTCCTATTTTCATTTTGTTCCATAATTTCTTACTACAGTAGGTTGAAAGTTTTAGGCTAAGAAATAACTCCTGGAAGCACCTTATACCTGTTCATCCTTCACTGTTTCATGTTTTCTTCTGCTGAGGTAGTTTAGAGTCTTTAATCTCTCTCTTTAGTCCTCATGCTTGTTTATTTCTATAATAGTTTGAATAAGTTGGTTTCAGCATGATTTATGGTTCTCCCTACCTGTCTGCTGCCACTTAAAAACTGTTATTGAAGTCTCCCTTTGAAGTTCTTTGTTTACAGTGAGTCAAGGATGATTTTTCTGATCTTGCCCTTTGTCCTTGCTTAAATAGTTGGCTTAAAGGTTGTTATAATTATGATCATAGATGTATTTAGGTGTTCCCTCTTCTATGACTGCAATTATCAGTGAAATCTTTTATGTTTTATAAGTCATTTGAAATAAAATCTTTGAGGAAATAGGGTGTTCCCCGTATCTTAGATTTCATTTTAAAAGTTTTTTTGAGGGCATTACTTTCTTAAAGAATGTTTGTAGAATTTATGGTTAGCCCTGTCTATCAAATATCTCTTTATTGTTCAAGTTATGTTTTCAAGTTCCCTTTGTTGAGAATTCAATTTCTCTTTCCAAATCATTGATGTCCATCTCATTCCAAAACCAAAGGACCCTGCGGCCAAGTTAGATTTTCCCTCTGATATCCCATATCCATTTATGAGTTTGTCATGACCTCTTTCTATCTATCCTTCCTAGACATTTCATATTCTGTTGTATCAATTCAACCAAACAAACAAACAAACACTTGCACTCAATAACTAGTCTATAATAAATAATATAAGAACACAATATAAACCTTTGCAAACATACATTTGAGAGATCCCTCTCTAAGAATAGGAGGACTAGATCCTGTAACTCTAAAGATTGGTTCTGATGTTTCCTTTTCTTTTGATTTTCCAAACTATCAAAACACGGGATACCAACATAATGGCGATCACGGTGGGACCCTTCTGAGTTAGTAATATTCTAAGTACCCCTTAGGACTCCAGAAATCCCTTATTTTCAAGAATATCCAATGATTATTAGCCACCTCATCGCCACCAACATAATGGCGATCACGGTGGGACACTGAGTAAAAACTTCAAGAAAAAACACTCACTGTCTAGTATAACATAAGTGACCTTCTTCAAGCACTACCAAGAAATGGTAATCATGATAGGACTTAATTAAATTAGTGACAAAATAAGTAACCCTCAGGATTCTCGTAAGCCCTTATCAAACCTTGAAGGAACCCGTTACCAAGCCATAAGAGTAAACTCTGTTTGTTTGAGCACCTCAGCTAAGTGCAAAATCAGATTTAGAACACTCTCTTAACCTATAAGATCAAAATAACTCAGAAAAACCCAAAAAAAATTTCAGTTTGGCTTCATAATAAACTTGGTGGTGGAACATAAAATCTTTTACCTCCAAAAGAGCTAAAAATTTCCACCTAGTGACTCCACAATCCTAAAAATAGACCTTAAGACTCCACTGGGAAGACCCCAAGTCTTTATAGCATCATAAAAAATCAGTTAGAAGGCTTTAAGATTAAATTTTCCTTCTTTGAAAAGATTAGTTAGCCTCTTAAAGATTGTCATATTTGGTTAAACTTTTCTTTTAGCTGGGTCTGAAAAACATAGCATAGTGGCTCCTAGAAATATTCATACTAGAGCCTACCCTGACCCAAACCCACCAAAAGTAGCTGAAAACCTTGAAATTATACTTAGGGAGTCTCCTAAGATTAATTTTTCAATTGTTTTCAGATCACCCATGAGAGCTAATTCAGTTCCTGAAAATATTGCAGCTCTACACCAATCACAAGTCGACTTAAGAAATACTTTTAGAACTAGGTCGCTTGATGATATAATTCAAATAGACTCTGAGTCTTCGCTTTCATCCCCAGAACAAAGTGAACAGCTTGGTAGTAGAGAAACCACACAACCTGATTTACATTTCCTTCTCAATTTAGGTGTCTCTCATCCAAGATCAGCTCAACAATCTATCCCCGGTACATCCACATCTGTCCATCCAACATCCACTGTCCAAACCACTTCATTACAGGCAACTTTCCCTTTCGCAAACCCACCCCTTGTAAATCCACCTTTCTTTCCAGCCATGGCAACATGGTATTCCCCATTAGTGTTACCACAACCTATGCTTCCCTTACCAAATGATTACCAATCCAAAATCCCTCATTTCACTAGAAAAGAGTCTACAATAGCTCAACATCATGTAGATAGGATGGAAGATGCATTCGATTACATGGATATAGAAGAAGAAGTCGTGAAGATGAGGATCTTCACCCAGAGTTTAGGAGGAGATGTAAAGAAATGGTTTAAGAATCTACCTCCTAACAACATAAATGATCTCCTTACTTTGCATCAAACATTCATCAACAAATGGGAACTCAAAAAGAACCCTCTCCAAATACTAGCAGAGTATAGTAGCCTCGAGAGAAATCAAGGGGAGAGTGTTCATGATTACTCCACTAGGTTCAATAGCATTTACAATGCTCTTCCACCTCACATGAAACCTCCTCAAGGCATGGCCTTGGTAAGGTATCCCGAAGGCCTTGATGCTGAAATGACTTATCAATTAAGGGAGAGAGATTACTTAACCTTAGAAGACATGCAAAAAGGAGCTGTGAGCGTAGAAGCAAACATAATTGAGAAAAGAAATAGGTTGAGATTAGATAAGAGGGTAACTTATAAAGATGACCTGCTACCCTTAGCCTCAACTTCGGATGCTAAAATTGGTAACCTGGTGAAAGTAATGGAGAGGATGCTTGAAAAGATCAATTTGAATGACAGAGTTCCTCCAAGAGAACCTCAAAACAACCAAAATAGAAACATAAATCAGAATTATAGGAGAGAAAAAAATCAAGACAAGCAGAAGGAAAACGACCAATAGATTAGACCTCCCTTCCAACAAAACTACGTAGATCAATATGAGGAAGATAGGGAGATGGAAAGGTTGAGATAAGCTCATGTAAACTTGATTGGATCAGACAGTGGGGATGATGTTTTCTTCACTGAAGAAGAACAAGGTTTTTTCTCTTATGATCAAAATACAAACACCTATGAAGATTCCGATGACTATAAATTGGGGTTTGAAAATGCAATCATGGAGGTGCACAAACAATATGATCTTAGGAGAAAATGGAACATAGATAATTCAAAGGATAAGAACACTAATAATGTTGTCAAGAAAAACACAGAAACTCAGCCCAAAAAGACAGTAGAGAAAACCAACATTTTGGCCAAGAAACCAGACTTAAACAACGACAAAAGTGTCCAGCCAAATGTTGAACAGAGTACCCCTAGCACTTCAGCTAGTGGTCCTAATAAAAATTTCCCAATTACCAGTCCAAACAAGGTTCAACAAATCAAAATCGCTGAAAAGAATTCAATTGAAAAGACAGATGTAAATACAAACAAGTCAATTGTTCCTTTTAGCCTTGAGGGAGAGATTGCTAAGATAAAAATTATCATCCCCCTAGCTGAACTAGTAACCCAAGAGGTGTACAGAAACCAAGTTTTGAAAGATTTGAACCTAGGAAGTGATACTGATACCTTAAACTTCATAGATGACAAACCTAAGTTGTTGTTTGGTCTAGAAGTTGAAGGAAAATACCAAGAAGGGGCTGTCCCTCCCTTCTATGTTAGCTTGAACATTCACGAAATTTTTTTACACAATGCCATGTTAGATTCGGGAGCTTCACACAATCTAATTCCCAAGGTAGTAATGGAAAGCTTAGGCTTAGAAATTACTAAACCATACAAAGACTTGTATTCCTTTGACTCAAGCAGAGTCAAATGTTTGGGTTTAATCAAATATTTGTGTGTTAACTGATCCGAAATCCCTGCTAATAATTTAGTCATGGACATAGTTGTAGCTGACATTCCCCCTAAGTATGGCATGCTCTTATCAAGATCTTGGGGAGCCAAACTTTAGGGAAGCCTTCAAATGGACATGTCTTATGCCACCATCCCTGTTTTCAACCAAAACAGAAGATTATACAGGGAATCTCACATGAAGTACATGATGAGCAACATAGAAAAACCAAACAACTCTCCAATATATTCTATTCAATCAAGTTTAGATTCCTTTATCTTATGTAACGAAAACGAAATTAATCAACAAGATAAGGAAAACATATACCAAATCAGTTCACCAGAACAATCAAATATTTCCTCGAATCAAATTCAAAACATTGAAAATCAACAACAACAAGAAAATGAAAATGATTCAAATATACTTTGGACAATAAACTTTGATGGATCTTGTAATAAAAAAAGTGCAGGGGAAGGTGTTTGGATTCAAAATACGAATAAGAGTTTTTCATATAAATTATATTTCCCATGCACCAAAAATATCGCTGAGTATGAAGCCCTTCTCCTAGGCTTACAATTGCTTAAACAATTAGAAGCCCAAAGGATATCTATCTTAGGGGATTCTAACTTATCATAAGACAAATCAAAGGAGAATACTTAGCTAGAAATCCAAGGCTCAGGGAATATCAGAATGCTGCCCTTGATCTATTGAAATTTTTTTAAAAATATGAACTTATTTTCATTCCTAGAGCACTGAATCATCTAGCAAATGAACTCGCTTTCAATGCCAGCAACTTCCAAATACCTGAGATAAATGAACAAATTAGCATAAAGGTAAAACACAGGCTTGTTGTGCCTGATAACGAAGATCATTGGAAAGTGTTTGACTCTGACAAGCACATAGATGATTTCTTAAAATCAGAAAATGATTTCGACATACCAATATCAGAATCCAGCCGTGAAGAAATTTTTTTGTATATTGAACAAATCCCAGAAGTTGAAATGACATATTCTGTTGATATAAATCATTATGAGAATCCTTTTGAAGCAGAGATAATTGACAACGCAGAACAAGAAGACTTGGAAGTTTTACAATGCGAAAATGATAAAATTCCAAGAGGTCTCACACCTTTAGAACACGTTTTTTATTTTAACGATGTAGCCAAAGAACCGAGAATGGAGCCTGAGGAAACGAATGTAGAAGAGCATAACATAGGCAGTCTAGCAGAACCCAAGATGATCAAACTGTCCAACACTCTCCCAGCTCACATAAAATTGCAATACATGGAGCTGTTCAAAGAGTTTAAAGATTTTTTTCTTGGGGATACAAAGATTTGAAATCATATGATACCAGCACCATCCAGCATAAAATCCCTTTGAAGGAAAATCAAAGGCCTTTTAAACAAAAACTAAGGAGAATAAAACCTATTTTATTACCTTTAGTTAAGGCAGAGATTGAAAAGATGCATGCTGTTAGGATGATTGTACCAATTAGATACTCAGAATGGGTATCAAACTTAGTTTCTGTTAGAAAGAAAACAGGGGAAATCAGGCTCTGTATTGACTTCCGAAATTTAAACAAAGCCTCTTTGAAATACAACTATCCCTTACGCAATACTGACCATATACTTCAAAGGGTAGTTGGGTCAAAAATAATATCCCTCTTAGATGGGTTCTTAGGTTACAACCAGGTGTTAGTGCTCGCAAGTGATCAAATCAAAACTGCTTTTACCACACCTTGGGGCACCTTTATGTATGTCAAAATGCATTTCGGATTAATGAATGCAGGGGATACCTTCCAAAGGGCCATGGACATAGCCTTTTTTGAAGATATTGGCTATTTTATAATCATTTACCTTGATGACATAACCGTATTCTCGAAAACTTATGAAGAACATTTGATTCACTTAAGAAAAGTTTTTGAGAAATGTAAGAAATTTGGCTTGTCATTAAATCCCAAGAAGACACTCTTTGGTATCCAAGAAGGTAAACGTCTTGGCCATATAATTTCAGAAGAGGGAATCAAAATAGACCCCACAAGGATAGATGGAATATTGTAGATCAACCATCCAAGAAGCCTCAAAGAATTACAATCTTTCATTGGAAAGATTAATTTTCTGAGGAGGTTCATCCCCAACCTTGCTGAGCTATTAAAAAACATTACAAACATGCTTAAGAAATATGTGGGTGTAAAATGGACTTTACCAGCTAAACAACAATTCAAACTGGTCAAACGAGCTCTTACTCAAACACCAGTCTTGATTAGTCCAGATTTTACCAAAGACTTTTATATCTTTTCTTTTGCATCTGAGCATACAATAGCTACAGTTTTACTCCAAAATAATGACTTGGGGCAAGAACAACCAATATCTTTCTTTAGTAGGGCCTTGAGAGATGCTCCTCTCAAATATAACATCATGGAGAAGCAGGCCTTAGCATTAGTGAAAGCCTTAAAAGACTTTAGGGTCTATATTTTACACTCTCACATAATTGCTTTTGTCCCACATACTGTTGTCAAGGACATTCTAAGACAAGAACCTGATGGTAAAAGGGGAAAATGGATTGCAACTATTCTTGAGTATGACTTAGAAATAAAGCCCACCAAACTAGTTAAAGGGCAAGGATTAGCAAAACTTATGACTGAGTCTAACTTCCAAGCACTAGACATGAATATGGTAGATGTGTTGGAATAAATAGAAGAATCTACTGCTCCTTTTATTAAAGAAACATTTCTGAATTCTCCTTGGTATGCTGACATTATTTATGTGCTTTTATATTTAAATGCCCCTCCTTCTTTGTCTAAAACTAAAGCTATATATTTGAAACAAAAAGCTTTGAGTTTTTGCATCTTAGATGGGGTATTATATTGGAAAAATGCTGTTGGAATTTTTCTTAAATGTTTACTTGAATATGATGCAGGAAAAATCATGCATGAGTTGCATGACGGAGAATGTGGAGGACACCTCTACTGGAAGGCCACAGTGAACAAAATTCTTAGATCTGGTTACTATTGGCCTACCCTTTTCCTAGACACTCAAAATTTGGTCATGTCTTGCCATAAGTGTCAAATCTTTGATGGCAAGAGAAAACTCCTTCCCTTACCTTTACATCCTATCAGAGTTGAGGCACCTTTTCAACAATGGGGTTTAGACTTCATTGGAGAAATCCACCCATCTTCCTCAGCCCAAAATAAGTGGATCCTCATGGCCACTGACTTCTTTACCAAGTGGATAGAAGCTATACCCTCCAGGAATGCTAATGACTCTGTCATTATCTAGTTTCTTGAAACAAATATCCTATCCAGATTTGGTTGTCCCAGAAAAATCATAACAGACAATGCTGCTGCTTTTAAATCTAAAGATATGGTCGACTTTTGTTACAAATACCACATAACCTTGGGCCATTCCACTGCTTACTATCCCCAAGGAAATGGATTAGCTGAATCTTCCAACAAGAGCCTCATCAATATCATTTAAAAACTATTGGAACAAAATCAGAAATCATGGCACAGTAAACTGGTTCATGCCTTATGGGCTGATAGGTTAACTACAAAGAAGTCAATAAATATGTCCCCCTATCAGCTAGTTTATGGCATGGATGTAGTCTTTCCCACCTCATTAGGAGTGCCAATCATGAAGCTCCTTCAAGAAGTGTAGGTTGAAGAGAGTGATATGCAGAGGAGAATAAATCAAACCATCCATTTACAGCAGACCAGAGAAGAAGTTTATAAGAGAACACAGTTAGTCCAAGAAAATGTAAAGAAATTATTTGATAAGAGGACTAAGGCAAACAATTTCCAGGTTGGAAATGTTGTTCTTAAATGGGATTCAAGAAGAGAAGAGAAGGGAAAACATAGCAAGTTTGAGAACTTGTGGAAGGGGCCATATATTATCCATGCTGATACGGGTCACAATGCATTTTTCTTGAAAGAACTGAATGGAGAAGATCTGTATGGAGGTCCTGTCAATGGCAGGATACTCAAGCTTTACTTCTGCCAAGAATCTTGAGTTTCAAATAATTTTATTTTTCATTTTAAATATCATAGTCTAACCATTGCATTCAAAATTAGAAAAATCAAAAATACAAAAACAAAGAAAAGAAAGAAAAGAGGGCAGATTGTGAAAACAATAAAGGTACAGCCCCATACCAAAAAGGAAAAATAAATTCTGAAAGTGTGCAAGCTCAAATGCCACTCCTAAAGAACACACTTCTAGTTAGTCAAACTGTTTAATATTGACTAACTAGTTTTAAATTTTCTGCTGATAGGATAGTGAATTCGATTTGCCAAACTATTTAATCTTGGCTTATCAGTAGATATTTTAGGATAGAGATTAAAGGTTAAAACATGCTCAAAATATGAACCTAAAGTTTCAAAGAGAGAGATGACTCAAATCTGTTTTATTTTCTGAGTAAAAAAAGATGTAAATCTAGTTCTAATTAGCTCAAAATCTGAACCAGAGAACAAAGAAGCAACAACTCAAAAAAAGTAAAAACAGAGTTGTAAAGAAAAGGGAAGGAAATGCTTTGAAATTTAAGATCTCAAACCTTCCATTTTGTTTTAAATTTTGTGCAAATAATGTCTATGTGCAACTTGTTTTTTATGCCATGGACCAGCTTCAAGTTAGACTGTTTAATCCTGACTCGAATGCTTTTAAATTTATGTTGTAGAATTTATAGAATAAAAATCTGTTAGACTGTTTAATCATAACAGATTAGTAGATTAGGTAGAGAAGCATCTGAACTCAACTGTTTAATCTGATTTCAGGGAGAAATAAGGAGTAAAAATAGATTATATTTCCTGCTTTCAAAAGAATAAAATGTTGTAAAAGAGTTTGCCAATCCAAGTGCACTCTAAAGAAGAAAAAATGTTAGATCTGTAGGATTGGGTAGGTAGAAAGCTTGTAGATGAAAGATCCATTGTTTTTATGGCTGCTAATATGTTTTCAGAGCAAGATAATTCAAGCAAAGGAAAGCAGCCCAATGGATGAGGCACAGGTAAGCCTTCTAGAGAATGCAAGTCTGAATTTCTTGATGCCTTCAAGAAGGCAACATCCCCAAGTGGAGCCACCGTTAGCCAGCTATAAAATTTGTTATATCAAATGTTGGCTAAATTTTTTTTGGAGTCTTCAAGAAACAAGTTTTATTGATAAAAGATGTTATCTCTTGAAGACTCTTGAAGGCCTCATGCCTCTGTCCAAATCTTCATTGCTGTTCCCTTTTTATACTCAGAAATTTGTTTGATTTCATGAGAAAAGACTGCTGCAAAATCATCATTTTTCCCCCTCCTCCACTCAAAAATAACCTTCATTTGCTCCCCTTTTTCTACATTAAATTCCTCTATTTTTCATGATTTCCCTTCTCCCATTCGTGAAAATCCTCTTTACATAGTTTAAAACTCATTTTTAAACTATACCAAAACCCCCGAATCCATTGAAAAACTTGAAAATTTTCATGAAAAATACATATTTTTGCATAAAGGCTTAAGCCCCCTTGGGCTAGGCCTTAAACCACTTCCCCTCCATGTTCCCCAGTGCTAGAACCAAGTGCTAGACATCCAGGCTCTTATCGCATTGGAAAAACACAACGAGCACAAGTATTTTTGTTATAGACAAACTCCGATGTGATTAGTCCTCTGTTTCATAACCCCCGATCATATTATTTCTCCATACAACCCAAGGGCCCACAATCGGGCACTAAATCATTATGAAAATCCATGTCCAATTCATTTTTTCCTTTATAAATACAAAAAACCCATTTACCCAAAGTTTTTATCTAACGCGCCCATACAACGATTTTTAAATGAAAAATAGTTAGATTAAAAAGACCCGAAGCGCAATCGCATCAGAGAAATCCACAATGGGTTGATTGTAAAGACCGCATCAAAAGTTTCGATGTGATTGAGTCCCTTTATTATAACTCCTCCCCCTCCACTTTTTCATTCCACATAACCTTCACCCGAGACCAAGTGATAAGGGTTCGGAGGTGCCAATCGCATCGCAAGTTTCAATGGGTTGATTGAAAGACCGCATCAAAACTTCCGATGCGATTAAGTCCCATATGTATAAACCCCGGTCGTTTGTTTTCTTTGTAAAACCAAGCGCAAAGGCCGAAGCGCTTATCGCATCACAGCATTTTGATGGTTAGATTGAAAAGACCGAGCCCGAGGCTCCGATTGCGATTGGCCCTTTGTTATGAAAAGCTCCGGTCCTATCATGTTCCATATAACTAAATGCCCTGCAGTCGGGTGCCAGACCATACCATAAATATATATCTCGCCTCGAAAGTATTAAAAATTTGGATTATATTGTAAACTTTGGGTTTTCATATATCATAAGGGTTTTCCACCGGTGCAAAGTTGAAACGATATTGACCATTGATCTAAGGCCGATCCGACGGTCAGCGCTCAATCGCATCGCAAGTTTCATCGGGCGCGTTTGTTTCCCCCCCCCCTGATCGGCCATCCCTCTTATTCATTCCCCACCGTTGATCTGATCCTTAGATCAACGGTCATCGCTTAATCGCATCACCCTCCCCCGATCGCACCATCGCATCAGCCCACCTCCGATTACCGATCCATGATTGGTTGTTCACCGTTGATCTCCTCTTCGCCTTCTCAGATCCAACGGTCCACAATTTCTCCGATCATTAACCTTTACCTCGCCGATTGCGACCTCCCGACGCATCTCCCACCATCGATCTGATCTATAGATCAATGGTCAGTTCTCAATCACATCGCAAGTTTTTTGCTGAGTGCATTAACATAATTCCTTCACCGATTGCGATCCTCCGATTGGATCTGGACTGTCCACATGTCTGGATCGGACGGTCCCAGATCGTTCCCGTAGTATTTCATCGCCCTTCGCCTTCCACCAAAGGGTTTTCAAAACCAATCACTATCGTTGAACATTGCACGATCAACGGTTCCATCCTATTCTTCCCTCTGCTCTCCTTTTAACCTTCTCTTGGCTGATCTCCACCGTTGGATGATGCCATCCAACAGCCATGCTCCTCCCTTGCTCCTCCCTATGCCTTCTAAAGCAGTACAACCCAAAAACGCAGGATTTTATAATTTGTGTGTGTATTTTTGCAGATGATTAATGGTTATCCATTTTAATTGAAGAAAGGTCGAAGACCAAGAAATACGTTTCCTATGCCTTTGATTCATTAAGGGAGAAACCATTCGCGGGGCTCTACTGCACGTCTCGTCAATGTTTCATGAGGCATTGATGCCATGTGAGCCCTATGTGGATTGCACATCAACAAGACACTGTTTCAAATCACGATTAAAAGAGTATCAGTGTTGAACACGGAACACAGAAGAACAGAATATTGAAGACAGATTTGCGGGGATCACGGCTAAGATTGATTATCAAAAGCCTAATCCCCCAAATTAAAAATAGGATTAAAGGTAAATCAAAATATCTATTAGACAAAAAATCCTCCACCTCCACATCTGAGGCAAATTGATTCCTCTCAGCTACCACAAAGCCACCTATGCCTCAAAGCTCAAATAGAGGATGAAGTTATTGATCAAATGAAGATATTTGCCTCAAACGCAGCCGAACAGTTAATTCTGCTGAAAGAATTTAATGCAAAAAATATCAGCAGAGTTATTACATCCTGAACAGAGCCTTAAAAGTCAACAAAAGCTCCCACTGAGCTTAATATTAAGTGTAAAATAGTTAATACAGACAGAACTTTTGTAAACTTCTTCATTGAGCCCCTCAAAGGCCGAGAAGTCATTAATTTGTATTAATTGTCCTGAGGGATCTTTTATTAGATCTCGCCTCCTCATTCTTCTATAAATACTGCTGTAGAAGATGAGAATTTGTTGGTTAGTTGATCACTAGTTATAATTTTGAAACTCTATGAAATAATACATAGTTTGTTGAAGTTGAAGAAGAAACTGAAGTCTTGGAAGCCTTGATGATGTTGTTGCATGCTTGTTCTTGAGAAGGCTCTATCATTGGATCCATGAGCTTGGTTGTTGGTGAAGTATTATGAACTGTTTAATGTTTTCTCTGGTTTTCATTTTGTTCCATAATTTCTAACTACAGTAGGTTGAAAGTTTTAGGCTAATAAATGACTCTTGGAAGCACCTTAGACTTGTTCATCCTTCACTGTTTCATGTTTTCTTTTGCTAAGGTATTTTAGAGTCTTTAATCTCTCTCTTTAGTCCTCATGCTTGTTTATTTCTATAATAGTTTGAATAAGTTGGTTTCAGCATGATTTATGGTTCTCCTTGCTTGTCTACTGCCACTTAAAAACTGTTATTGAAGTCTCCCTTTGAAGTTCTTTGTTTACAGTGAGTCAAGGAGGTCTGTTCTAATCTTGCCCTTTGTCCTTGCTTAAATAGTTGGCTTAAAGGTCGTTCTAATTGTGATCATAGATGTATTTAGGTGTTCCCTCTTCTATGACTGCAATTATCAGTGAAATATTTTATGTTTTCTAATTCATTTGAAATAAAATCTTTGAGGAAATAGGGTGTTCACCAAATCTTAGATTTCATTTTAAAATTCTTTTTGAGGGCATTACTTGCTTAAAGAATGTTTTTAGAATTTATGGTTAGCCCTGTCTATCAAATATCTCTTTATTGTTCAAGTTATGTTTTCAAGTTCCCTTTGTTGAAAATTCAATTTCTCTTTCCAAATCATTGATGTCCATCTCATTCCAAAACAAAAGGACCCTGCGGCCAAGTTAGATTTGCCCTCTGATATCCCATATCCATTTATGAGTGTGTCATGACCTCTTTTAGACTCCATTATCCAATGAATCCAACATTTCCTCTTTCTATCTATCCTTCCTAGACCTTTCATATTCTGTTGTATCAATTCAACCAAACAAACAAACAAACACCTGCACTCAATAACTAGTCTAAAATCAATACTCTAAGCACACAAGATAAACCTTTGCAAACAAACATTTGAGAGATCCCTCTCTGAGAACAGGAGGACTAGATCCTGTAACTCTAAAGATTGGTTCTGATGTTGCCTT
Organism: Pinus albicaulis; assembly: GCA_034641835.2. Taxonomy (NCBI): domain Eukaryota; kingdom Viridiplantae; phylum Streptophyta; class Pinopsida; order Pinales; family Pinaceae; genus Pinus; species Pinus albicaulis. The sequence goes on along the minus strand of CM076572.1, from coordinate 1,050,812,080 downwards.
GTCTTTTGATTTTCCAAACTATCAAAACATGGGAGACCAAAAACTACCACCAGCGGATGCATCCATCAATACTAGTGACCATCATGATCATGAGCAGGCTAGTTGACCATCGACTGTCGAGGTTGCACCCAACTTTACTGAGCAGGTCACATCCACTTGTACTAGTGTTATTGATGTTGTTATACTACCACCAACGCCTGATCCATGACATTTATATTACAGTTGTATATTTTTAACATTATTCAGTGATATATATATATATATATATATATATATATATATATATATATATATATATATATATATATATATATATATATATATATATATGGTCCATGTATTTTATATTCATGTTGCTGTTGTACTTAATTTTCATGTTGATGATCATCATGATTTGAGAGTGAAAGCTTATGCGATCCATAACATTTTAATTTCTAAATCTTATGGGAAATCACATGAAATTTTTTTGGAACCAACGCGTTTCGAACTACCAACTGTAGTTCATCACCTACAGTTGGTAGTTCAAAACGCGTCGGTTCCAAAAAAAAATCATGTGATGTCCCGGAAGATTTAGAAATTAAAAATATCATCATGATGTGGTGCATATTGTTAGTCATGTTAGATATGTTCATTTAATGTTTAACTTGCAGATAGATGTGTATATGTGATAGGCGCATGAGTTATTTGACATTATATTGAGATGTATATTTGATGTTTGTGTTGTGATTATGTTAATATATAATGTTAATTTGATCTTAATTGAATGTGTTTATTAGTCAAATATGATGTTTGTATGATGGCTATAATGATCTTGATGATGTTTATTAATTAATTTAATATTATTAAATGACCATGATATTTATTAAATATTATGTCGTGAATGTAATTGTAATTTAAATTTAAATTATATGTAAAATTGTAAAATTGTATTTGTATTTGTACTAATTGTAATTTTAAGTGTAGTTGTATGTAAAATATTTATTAATCTAAAATTTTAATTTTAATTGTAACATTTAATTTATTGTGAAATGATTGTAATTATATATATGAAAAATTGTAAAAATTGTAATTGTAATTTTAATTGAATTGTATGTAAAATATTTGTAAAATTGTAATTGTAATTGTAAATGTAATTCTATGTAAAATTGTAAATGTAATTGTATTTGTAACTGTAATTTTAATTGAAATGTGTAAAATATTTGTAAGATTGTAATTTTAATTGTAAATGTAATTATATGTAAAATTGTAAATGTAATTGTATGTAAAATTAAAATTGTAATTCTAATTCTAATCTTAATTCATGTTTGTGAAATTAATGTAAAATTTTAATTGTAATTGTAATTTTAATTAATGTAATTGTAATTTTAATTAATGTAATTGTATGTAAAATTTTAATTTGTAAAATTTTAATTCTATTAATGTGAAAATTTTAATTGTATTAATGTGAAATGATTTTATTAAAATATTTAAATTTTTAAATTTGCAAATAATTGTAAAATAACGAATCTAGAATAATACGAATTTTTGTAACATAAAGTTCAGAAAATAATGAAAATAAATTCATATACTTTATAATTATCATTGTTTTATTATGATCTTACATATATAAAGTTTAGAAAATAATGAAAATAAATTCATGTATTTTATAATTATCATTATTTTATTATGACCTTACATACAAAAAAAAAAAACTTTAAAAAGTCCGGTGTGCTTATCATCCTAACAGGCCCCAGTGCGTCGTATTAATACAACGCACCGGTGCATCACATTTCCGCGCACTGGAAACGAATAAACGCAAATAAAAAAATGCAACTCTATTTTGTTTAAGTTAAAAAAAACGGCAATTTGAAAAATGGGCGGCAAAATATTTTCGAAAATCTAATTTGATAAAATAATTCTTTAAATACTAAACACTTTTCATTATTTCACTATTTTTGCTAAAAAAATTCAGTCAAATTTTTGCAAGAGATAGACCTGGAGCAAGAGAGCACGAGGGCACTATGGATGGCGAAATACGTTTGAATAAAAGTATTCAGACAATCAGAAACCAAAACTCTAGTGATTCAAGCCCTTTATCATAGAGTTTCAAACCATTTCGTGATTAAATTTAATTCTTTTTTTTACTTTTTACTCCAGTTTTTTATTTTTTCCCACAGCTTTATCCATTTTTACCCTGAACCCTTCATTTTTTTGTGTTTTCCCTTTCTTCTCTCTGTTTCTATGTGATAGATACATTAGTTCTAACTAGATGAATTACTTGTTAAGTAATTTTTATTGTTTTGTTAATGACAAAACTGAGATAATTAATGTTATTTTGTTTAAAAAGACTATTATAAAAATAACTGGTTATGAAAAGTAAAAAGCTGATGGTAAATGTTTCCAAGAATTGAAAAGAGGTTGAGGGAACAGTTAGAAATAGTTACCTACTCCTCTAGGATAAAGGACTGATTCCAGAGAGGAGTAGGGGTTCTATTTTTGGAAGAAGGAAAGAGTGACAGATTCTTGAGCTGGTTGTATCCAGTGGAGTTGCACTTAGAAAATTTCCTGAAGTTTCTGTTATTGACTGGATTGGTTGTCCTGAGGTCACAGCAGAAATAGATTCCATTGTTAACCCTTACCATTCAGTTTGGAGCACGTGGGAAAGGAGGACGTAATAGCCTCACTTGATGGTTGGGAGGACCACTGCTAAATTACTTTCATTTCATATAAGTACAAATGCAGTACCATTTATGTTAGTTTATTTTATTTAAACTTTCTATATACCATTATCTGAATGAACAGTACAGTGATACTATATATTTTGTGTTTCAACTCTTTCTATTAAGAATTTTACAATTTATTTCTAGGCATGATATGCTTCCAAAAGCTATATAATGAAAATGATTCCTATGATATTATTATGAAAATATGATGAAAGACTTGAAAATATTTAGCAGCATTTCATACAAATTCTAGAAAAAAAAGAAGACACGGAGTCTAAATAATCTTAAAGGAAAATAAAAGAGTTCTACCTAACTTAAAGAACTATAATCTACACAGCCCTCTTTTGATTACAATTATCTACACAAGGTCAACAATACATATATTCATGACTTGAAAGACTAAGTAGAATGGTTTTAATATTTTTATAGTTGTAGGAATATCAATAAAAATAAACTGTAAAAGTGCAAAGTAAACAATGATAACTCCCAGTAGACTGTCCGGTGAGGGTTAGGGACAAAACCTAGACCCAGACCTAGTCGTCTTCCGGGTAAATATTTTATTCACATGAACAGTGGAATAAACGGTGGTCCGGTCACCCACAGATCAAGAAACAAAACTTTCATATAGAAAATTGATACTGGAAAGTAATTTGAACATTTCATTAAAATTAAAAATCCATAGAACAAGATGAGATTACAATTATAACCTTACCAAAGAAAATGTTGTAAAAGCATAATGATAGTAGATAGTATTCTGAGTAATTCATCATCGGCCATAAAACACAGAGACGATAATACAAGGCAATGTGATAAATTACCATTTTTATTAGCTATTTCGAAGAATGAATATATTACAGTGGAGACCCTAGTTAAATTCTAACTAGACAGAAAATCAAAGGAGGAAAATGGTTAATCATTCTCTTCACATATATATTCAAGAGAACGTGACATATAACAAAAGTATAGTTCGGAGGAAACGGAACCAAACTGTAGGTAATGGGTTGAACCCAAAAAATTTATATATGAAAATTGACATGAGAGATTCACTATTTGAATCTTAGCCAAACCCTCTTTTAAAACAATATCAGCGTCATAGATTATCCAATACATTATGCACAGTAAACCCTTGTGGCTTGCTATAGCTAGGGTATTTGCGGAATGAAAATAAAACCGTAAGGGTATCCTTGAAACTGAGGTCCAATCATTCAAATTGATACATATACTGCGATGGTAATTACTCGTTCCTACTTGGAGACAGTTCAAAACGAAAACAGGAGAAGATGCGTTTAGCGAAATGAAGGGTTTCGACAATTAAGGGAGGGCACGAGAGCTTCGAAGGCATACCTGCTCAGAAAAATCAAGATTACGGTGTTAAACATATAAAATAAGAAATCATAACCTATTTCTTAGATAAAAACCAAAGCAAGAACATCCAAAAATAAAAATTAACTGAGAAGTCTAGCCATGGAGATATGGAATGCTGCTTCACCATTTTCCTATTAGACAAAAATAATAAAAAAACATGAGAAAACCTCTTCATAATTAGAAATAAAAGTTAGGTAACTGGGCTACAGGTCGAAAGCCAAAGAAAAGTAAAATAGATACAACAAAGATGAATAGTAAGCCTAAGAAAAATAATGCATGAAGATTGAAGAAAAAGTTTGTTGACAAGCGGGTTATATCCATAGAGTTACTTTTGGAATACTGGCTCGGCGTCTTCCGGAACAAACCTGATAGCAGCTTGGAACTGGCTCGGCGCCTTACGGGATATTCATGGACAAAACAACAACCAAGAGTTTCGAACCTCGGTGGATACCAGCTGAGAGGAAAACGGTTTAGCACGCAGAGTAACAATAGATTACCAACAAAATGTAGAGCAAATCTAGGGCTTAGCGGAGTTGCCTAGGCAAGGCTCCCACCATTTCCTCAACCGTCGATTTCCCGAGGAGATGAATCAACAGCTTAGAGCCATGCAGAGGTACTATGATATCACCGTCAGTCATAAAACACAATACAACTGTCGTGGAGAAAAATCTATGTTTAGGATTTACCATAAATACACCAGTACTAATCAACGGTCACCCATTAAAATGAATGGACAAGTGTTACGGGCGTTGAAATAGATTTGGTGGCAATGTAAATGCATTGTAATATAACAATATATAAATCATGTAAACCATAGTTTGTGCTATGTTTCGTAACCATATAAACTACTGTAATAATATGTAGTTTTACGTTAATTGTTTGGTCATGGGTAAAATCATAATGTAAGTTTTGTCATGTGAAAACTTAACCAAGTATATGAGCTCATTATCTTATGTAAGATAAGTAAAAAAAAAATTATTTGTGTACTAATGAATTTTACAACTCGTATCAGAGCTGCGTTCATACGCTGGGACCCTAGGGGTCAAACTAATGTTCAAGATGTGTGTAACTTGATGCACAGAGAGAGAATTTAACTGCATAATACAGAACATAATGAGAAAAGGAATCCCACTGCAGCCCCCTCAAGACATTGGGGAACCCCAAGTACAACCAGTGATGAACCCAGAGATGTGGGTTCAGCGAAGTGTTGAACAATAGCAGAAAACTAGTAGGTTGTTGGAAGAACAAAAACACCGAACTAGTTTCTTATTAAATACTGTTCAACATCTGCAGGAGGAAATGGTGTGCATTCGAAAAGATAATGAGTGACTACTGCAAGACCAGGAAAAGATATTCAAAAGTATGTCAGATAAACAAAACCAGGAAATGGAACATCCTGGTACTGATAGAGGTATGTAAGAAGAAAATGAGCAACAAAAAGGAAATAACACCACAGAAAGAGTGGAAAGGAGCCCCTCTCAACAAAGTAAGAATAAAAATTTTAATGAGGAAGAATCTGGAAACTTGTCAGATCCGCAAGAAGTAAAGAGGTAGAAAGTAGAACTTCAAGGAGAATATCATAAAATAAAACCACCAACATTTGATGGTGAGGCTGAAGAGGTGACAGAGGCATGGTTAATAAATATGAATAGGTATTTTTAGGTGTATGAGTATAACAGCAACTTGAAGGCCAGACTAGCAATATATCAGCTAAGAGAGAAAGCCATTCTGTGGTGGGAGGAGGTAAAGAATTTGCGTAGTATTGAAGAACATGACGTCACTTGGGAATCATTCCAGCAATACTTCAAGGACAAGTATCTGACTGAAAGATTTTATGATGAAAAAGCTAAAGATTTCCATGATCTAAAGCTGGGACAGATGACCATGGATGATTATATTACTAATTTTACCTCCCTGTTATGTTATTTCCCATATCTTCGAGAGGAGAAGGCTAAGGTGTAGAGGTTTCTGAGCAGCTTGCCAACACACATGAAAGAAAATAGAATTTGTGAATCCCCAGACTATGGACGAAACCATTCATAAATCTCGAATGTGCTATCAACAATCCAAGGAAAAAGGGGAGGTTGGCAAGACTTGGCAGCCAAATAAAGGACAACAAAGTAATTCAAGTTTCAAGGGTGCCAAAAGTGGCAACTTAAGAATTCTGTGCGAAATCCTAGCAGCAAACAGTTTGGCAAAAATCATCAGAGGACCAGATGGCCAGCAGACGAAAAGCCTATAGAAGCATCCAGCAAGCCTGAGCAAGGGTAGCTGACCAAGCCACCCTTACAATGTTGGGGCTGTGGTGAAGCACATTACTACAAAAATTTCCCTCAGCGAACAAGAAATGATGTTGTAGCAAACTTGCAGGAAGCTTCTACTGTGGGTGATGTGGCATGAAACATTCCCTGTATTATTGCAGCATTGGAGGACCGGCAGGCGGATTATCAACCCATGATGATTGAGTTGAAAGGTAAAATACTATCTCAGTCTGTTTCTATTTTAGTAGATCTAGGCACAAGTCTGAGTTATATTAGTCCCAGGATGATAGAGTTGTGTAGATTGAAAGAGCAAAAATTTAAAATTTCTTAGCTAGTGCAGCTAGCCACAGGGGCAAAACGTAAAGTGACTGCTAAAATTCCGAATTGCGTATTAGAAATTTCAGATCAACAGTTACAAGTAGATCTAAATATTCTTCCATTAGGATCTTATGATGTGTTTTTATGCATGGATTGGCTAGAAAAGAATTGGACCCTAGTGGACTATAAGGAAAAATTTATTTATTACAAAATGCATGATGGAACCCAGAAGGAAATCCAAGGAATCAGAAAACCATTATAGTTACACCCAATAACAACATCCCAAATGAATAAATGTATAAGGAAAGGGTGCCAGCTATATGCTATTCAGGTGGGATATGCAGATTCTAAGGAGAAATCTCTTACAATGGAAAGTATACCAGTAGTGCAAGAATTTTTGGGTGTTTTTCCAGAAAATATTCCTGGTTTACCACCAAAAAGGGACATTGATTTTACTATAGAATTAATGCCTGGGGCTTCTCCTGTGTTAAGGGCTCCTTACAGAATTAGTGTGCTAGAATTAACAGAGCTAAAAATGCAGTTACAAGAATTGTTGGATAAAGGCTATATTTTCTCAAGTGTGTCACCTTGGGGAGCACACGTCCTGTTCATGAAAAAGAAATATGGGACCATGCGAATGTGCATGGATTATAGGTAACTCAACAAATTAACAATCAAGAATAAGTACCATTTACCCAAGATTGATGATCTATTCGATCAAGTGAAAGGGGCCAAGGTGTTTTCCAAGATAGATTTGAGATCAGGTTATCACCAGATTTGAATCAAGGAGGAAGACATTTGCAAGATAGCATTTCGTACAAGGTATGATCACTACAAATTTGTGGTGTTACCCTTTGGGTTAAAAAATGCACCAGCAACCTTTATGAGGTTAATGCATGGGGTCTTCCATCCTTTTCTGGATAACTTTGTGCTTATCTTTATAGATGATATCTTGATCTATTCCAAGAACCAAGAAGAGCATGAAGAACATTTGAAGATCGTGTTAGAGCTGCTAAGGAAACATCAGTTGTATGCAAAGTTCAGTAAGTGTGAATTCTTTAAATCAGAAATCCAATATTTGGGACACATTATTTCCACTGAGGGAATTTCGGTTGATCCTGAAAAGATTAAAACAATTATGCAATGGCGAGTACCTCAGAATGTAGCAGATATTAGATCATTTATGGGGCTAGATGTGTATTACCAAAGATTTATTGAGGTATTTTCTAGATTTTATTTTCCTATTACTTCCTTACAGAAGAAAGTAAAAGTTTTCAAATGGACCACAGAGAGCCAAAACAATTTTGAAAAACTAAAACAGCTCTTGACTACAACTCCTATGTTAAGAGTAGCCAACCCCAGCAAAGAATTCGAAGTATGTACGGATGCAAGTAAAGAAGGTGTTGGGGCAGTCCTGTCTCAAGAAGGCAAAGTGATAGCTTATGAATCCAGAAAGTTTAAGGAACATGAGCAGAGATATTCTGCATATGATTTTTAATTGACAACAGTAGTTCATGCTCTCCGGGTATGGAGACACTACTTGCTGGGAAAAAAGTTTCTATTAAAGACAGATCATAGCAGCTTGACAAGTTACTTCAAGCAAGCATATTTGAATTCAAGACAGGTAAGATGGAATGATTTCTTAAGTGAATTTGACATGGATATTTAGCATGTCAAAGGAAAATTAAAACCGAGTAGTTGACGCTTTAAGCAGAAAATTACATGGTATATAGGAGCTATATTATAATCAACTGGAAAACAAATTTTCAGAGCAAGTAAAGAAAGAAGCACAAAAAGATGCTGAGTATCAGTTTTTGTGGCATTAAAGGGAAAAAATCAAAAAGCTGGGAGGCATATCTGAGTATGGAATAAATGACGACCAGATGTTAACCTTCAAAGTTAAAGTATATTTGCCTAATCGATTAGACCTGAAATAGTTGATAATGAATGAATTTCATCGCAGCAATTATGTAGGTCATCTAGGTTACCAGAAGATGTTGATCGTGATTAGAAAGGTATTTTTCTAGCCTGGTATGCGAAAGAACATTGCAGAATATTTAAGTAAGTGTTTGGAATGTCAACAGGTGAAGGTAGAGCATCAACATACTGCAGGATTGTTGCAGCCCATACCTATACCCGAATGGAAATGGGAAGTCATATCTCTAGAATTCATCACAGGATTACCAAGAACAAAAATACAGAATGATTCTATAATGGTTGTAGTGGACAGATTGAGTAAATCCGCACATTTTATACCCATACAGTCTACTTACAAGACTGTACAAATAGCTAATATTTTTATGAAGGAATTTTTTAGGCTGCATGGAATTCCAAAAACTTTCATTTCAGATCGAGATGTTAAGTTTACTTATACTTTTTGGAAAACCCTATTTTCAGGATTGGGAATGTAGATAAACTTCAGCACTTCTTATCACCCCCAGACCGATGGTCAAACAGAGCAAGTGAACCAAGTTATGGAAGACATGCTTCGCATGTATGTGATGAAGAAGCCAACTAAGTGGGAATATTACCTGCACCTTGTTGAATTTTCTTACAACAAGGTTATCAGGAATCTCTGAAAATGAGTCTTTTAGAGGCTTTGTACGAGAGGCAGTGTCGCACGCCCATAAATTGGAGTAGCCCTGAGACAAAGCTAATGTTGGGGCCTGATATGCTTGCTGAAATGGAAGCTGAGGTGAGAAAAATAAGACAAAATCTGAAGGTTGCATAAGATTGATAGAAGATCTATGCAGATAAGAAAAGGTCTTACCATGAGTATGCTATAGGAGACCATGTGTACGTAAGAATTAAGCCAAAAAGGAGTACTTTGCAGTGGGCCTCTTGTGCCAAATTGGCTCCCAAATTTTGTGGACCCTTTGAAATTTTGGAAAGGGTAGGACCTATAGCCTATCGGCTAGCATTACCCAGCCATATCCGAGTACACAACGTATTTCATGTGTCCCTGTTGAAGCATTATGTACATGACTCAAAGCATGTAATTCATTGGAAGCATATAGAGGTAGGATAGTAATGAAGTCCTAACTTGCAAAGTGATTTAATTTATGAGAAATTGACCAGGAAATTGTTTATTGTTTCAGGTAGAACCAGAAGGAGAATTCCTGGTCGAGCCGCAACGCATACTTGACCAAAGGGAAATCATACTCCGAAAGAGAGCTATCACCCAGGTGAAAGTGCAATGGAAGCACTTCGGCCCGGATGAAGCTACTTGGGAGGATGAAGGGTTTATACGAAAGGCTTACCCATAACTCTTTTCAGAGCTAAGGTGAAACACCAGGGATGGTGTTACTTCCAAAGGGGGAGTTGTGATAGCTACATTAGTTCTAACTAGCTGAAGTACTTGTTAAGTAATTTTTGTTGTTTTGTTAATGACAAAACTGAGATAATTAATGTTATTTTGTTTAAAAAGACTATTATAAAAATAAATGGATATGAAAAGTAAAAATCTGATGGTAAATGTTTCCAAGAACTGAAAAGAGGTTGAGGGAATAGTTAGAAACATTTACCTACTCCTCTAGGATAAAGGACTGATTCCAGAGAGGAGTAGGGGTTCTGTTTTTGGAAGAAGGAAAGAGTGACAGATTCTTAAGCTGGTTGTATCCAGTGGAGTTGCACTCAGGAAATTTCCTGAAGTTTCTGGTACTGACTAGACTGGTTTTCTTGAGGTCACAGCAGAAATAGATTCCACTGTTAACCCGTATCGTTAAGTTTGGAGCACGAGGGCAAGGAAGACATAATAGCCTCACTTGATGGTTGGGAGGACCACTGCTGAATTACTTTCATTATAGATAAGTACAAATGCAGTACCATTTCTATTAGTTTATGTTATTTAAACTTTCTATATATCGTTATATGAATGAACAGTACAGTGACACTATATATTCTATGCTTCAACTGTTTCTATTAAGAATTTTACAATTTATTACTAGGCACGATTTGCTTCCAAAAGCTATATATTGAAAATGATTCCTATGATATTATTATGAAAATATGATGAAAGAATGGAAAATATTTAGCAGCATTTCATACAGATTCTAGAAAACAAAGAAGACACAAAGTCTAAATAATCTTAAAGGAAAATAAAAGGGTTATACCTAACTTAAAGAACTATAATCTACACAACCCTCTTTTGATTACAGCTATCTACACAAGGTCAACAGTACATATATTCATGACTTGAAAGACTAAGTAGAATGGTTTTTATCTTTTTATAGTTGTAGGAATATCAATAAAAATAAACTGTAAACGTGCAAAGTAAACAGTGATAACTCCTAGTAGACTGTCCGGTGAGGGTTAGGGACAAAACCCAGAACCAGACCTAGTCATCTTCCAGGTAAAGATTTTATTCACACGGATAGTGGAATAAACGGTGGTCCAGTCACCCACAGATCAGGAAACAGAACTTTCATACTGAAAATCGATACTGGAAAGTAATCTGAACATTTCATTCAAATTAAAAAGCCGTAGAACAAGATGAGATTACAATTATAACCTTACCAGAGAAAACGTTGTAAAATCATAATCATAGCAGAGAGTATTCTGAGTAATTCATCATCGGCCATAAAACACAGAGACGATAATACAAGGCAATGTGATAAATTACCATTTTTATTAGCTATTTCGAAGAACAAATATATTATAGTGGAAACCCTTGTTAAATTCTAACTAGACAGAAAATCAAAGGCATAAAATTGTTAATCATTCTCTTCACATATATATTCAACAGAATGTGACATGTAAGAAAAGTATAGTTCAGAGGAAACGGAACTGAACTGTAGGTAATAGGTTGAACCCAGAATATTTATATATGAAAACTGACATGAGAGATTCACCGTTCGAATCTTAGCCAAACCCTCTTTTAAAACAATATCAATGTCATAGATTATCCAATACATTATACACAATAAACCCTTGTAGCTTGCTATAGCTAGGGTCTTTGCGGAATGAAAAGAAAACCATAAGGGTATCCTCTAAACGGAGGTCCAATCATTCAAATTGATACATAGACTGCGAGGGTAATTACTTGTTCCTACCTGGAGACAGTTCAAAACGAAAATAGGAGAAGATGCGTTTAGCGAAATGAAGGGTTTCGACAATTAAGGGAGGCCACGAGAGCTTCGAAGGCGTACCTGCTCAAACAAATCAAGATTACGGTGTTAAACATATAAAATAAGAAATCATAACCTATTGCTTAGATAACAAAAAAAGCGAGAACATACAAAACTAAAAATTACCTGAGAAGTCTAGCCATGGAGATATGGAATGCTGCCTCACCATTTTCCTATTAGACAAAAAAAAATAACATGAGAAGACCTCTTCATAATCAGAAATTTAAGTTAGGTAACTGGGTTACAGGCCGAAATCCAAAGAAAAGTAAAATAGATACAACAAAGATGAATAGTAAGCCTGAGTGAAACAATGCATGAAGATTGAAGAAAAAGTTCATTGACAAGTAGGTTTTATCCATAGAGTTACCTTTGGAATACTGGCTCGGTGTCTTCCAGAACAAACCTAGTAGGATCTTGGAACTGGCTCGGCGCCTTATGGGATATTCATGGACAAAAAAACAACCAGGATTTTTGAACCCCAGTGGATACCAGCTGAGAGGCAAATGGTTTAGCACGTAGAGTAACAATAGATTACCGGCAAAATGATAGAGCAGATCTAGGGCTTGGCGAGGTTGCCTAGGAAAGGCTCTCGTCGTTGCCTCAACCATCAATTGCCCGAGGAGCTGAATCAATGGCTTAGAGCCATGTAGAGATACTATGAGATCACCGTCAATCATAAAACACAATACAACTATCGTGGAGAAAAATCTGTGTTTAGGATTTACCATAAATACACCAGTACTAATCAATTGTCACCCATTAAAGCGAATGGACAAGTGTTACGGGCGTTGAAAGATATTTGGTGGTAATGTAAATGCATTGTAATATAAAGATATATCAATCATGTAAACCATAGTTTGTGCTATGTTTTGTAACCATATAAACTACTGTAATAATATGTAGTTTTACGTTAATTATTTGGTTATGGGTAAAATCATAATGTAATTTTTGTCATGTGAAAACTTAACCAAGTATATGAGATCATTATCTTATGTAAGGTAAGTAAATTTTTTTTATTTGTGTACTAATGAATGTTACATTCTGTGATTTCAAAATTAGGTTTTTTCATTTTAGATTGACGTCCAACCCACGAGACAACTTGCATAGTTGGATTCCAATCCATTCAGCCATTGCGTGAATTTTTGAAAAAATGGATTTGTCTTTATCGGTGTGCCCTACGTACGCCACCACACCAGTGCTCTATATTATTACAGCACACCGTGCAAGTTATATGTCGTAAAAAATTGAAAACATTTTTTTAAATCCGTGCACCAAATCTGAAATAGGGCACCAATGCTCTCTTTAAATAGGAAAGCATCGTACGGTGTATTACACCATTTTTGCGGTGCGTTTATAATACCCCACGCATCGTTAGGTCTATTACATTGTTTTTGTGGTGCATTTATAATACCAAACACGCCGTACGGTTTATTATATTATTTTGCAGTGCATTGTTAATATATCCACGCATCGACGGCGGTGCGGATTTCATGAAAGGCATATCGGTGTCTCGAGATTTATTTTCTACCTGAAAAGTTGAGAATTTATTTATAAATATATTAATTAATGATATTTTATAGGTTTCAGATTGATAAATAAATTACTGACAAGATATCAAGTAATAAAAATACTGTTAACACATCAAGAAAAGCAAAAAAGGCAAGTTCTTTGTAAATTCTTTATAAAAAATATTATTTTTGAACTATATGTTGTTGGGGTTACCATGTTTTGGCAGGTTGGCACTACCAAAAGATGAGACAACATCAGAACCACTTTCAGACCTCGGGATCTAGCCCTCCTAGGTCCAGAGAGGGATCTCTCTATATTATCAAAGGTTTTATGTCTTTGAAGCTCTATGTCTGAGATATTAGGCTAGTTATGTGCATGAGGTTTGTTTTTTTAATTTGGTTTGGTTGTTGGGAATCAGGAAAGAACGGTTCAGTATAAGGCAAGGCTGAGAAAAGAGGATTTAGGCAAAGGAGAGATAATTCAGAGAACATCAAGACCATTGGGAAATGGATTCAGGAAAGGGTTTACTTGCTATTCAATATGCAGGCTTTCATTTGGGCTAGTCATCTAAAGCATTGGATCTTAAAGATGATAATGTGGTTTGGAAAGACAAGAGAGAAGGTGAAAGCAAGGAAACCTTCCAAGGTGACCTTTCAGAAATCAGATCCAGGGACAGGACATGCCATTAGACAACCTGTGATCCAAAACCTAAAATTTAAACTCTTCAGACAAGGAACATTAAAGATTCAGAATACAAAGGTGAAAACCTGAGATCAAAGAGAGACTTTGAACTCTCAATGCTTCAGCCTCCAGCTTCAGTGAACTTAGAAAGTTTTAATCAAGTGAGAGGGCTCTAGTGAGACAGAGACAAAGTTCTAAACTCCCAGTATCCCAATTCATTTAATTAAAGCCTAACAAGAACATCTGAGAACAGTTTCATTAATTCATACATCAGCTAGCAGCATATGTTTTGACCACTACACTGGTTAAATTAGCTTGAAAACGATCCTCAGATAACACATACGGCAGAAAACATTGAAGGCAAGAAGAGAAGAAACATAGGGTACCTAACAAGGGTAAATCCTATGCCAGATTTCTGATGCAAGCCAGTAGAAATGAAATGTAATGAACTACAAGGTAAAACAAATACAGAGATAGAAAAACATCACCGCTGATTTAAATCAGGATCCAAAGAAATGTGCTTGTCATATTAAAGAGAAACACTAGTCATGTACAACATTTCCAACAGCTTGATATTCAGTCTGAAAACATCTTCCTCAGCCTATCTTACAACTTTAGAGACTGTGTCTCAAAAAAAACAGCTTGCAAGTTCTCAGGATATCCGATCAACATAACCCTTGATGAGTCTCTTCATGGAATTTTTATGGTAGAAAGAAATTGGGAGGTGATGGAAAAAATAAATCGCATTAAAACTCGGAAAGGAAAAGGGTAGGGGCCCCATTAAATTTTTAATTTTGAACATTTTATATCTGAAATTACTTTTGTGTGGTGCATTTCGTCGGTGCCATTTTACTCAGGGTATGTCTTTGATGTATGTATGGCATTACATGTAGGCTTTAGGTGATCAAACAAAAGTAGATCAATGATTTGGAGTTTATACATCTTTAATATAGGTATACGATATCTGTAGGTGGGGTTGTCAGGGGGGAAACTTCTCCTGGACACAATGTAAACTAAAACCGTATGAGTACTATGTCCTTTCTCGGGAGGAGACATTCTGCTGATGTAAAAACCCTGATGATATGGTTTTCTATGCGTTTGACCTTCTGAGTGATCCACGGGGTCTTTGATCTGGTACCCTGCCTTAAATTACTAACTCCAGGCTTCAAAAATCTTCAATTACAAGCCTTAAACTCCTTTCTTTTTCACTGATACTCTTTACCACTCCATTCATGTCTCTGTCAGTGAAATCTGTGCTTTAATGGCTCTAGAAAGGTTTTACAGAGTTTAACCCTATTCCTTTAATGGAATTCATGTCATAAAACCTTCCCAGGATTTTCTTCATAATTTTTATCTCTGCACATGGTCTTCCCTGTGTTTTTATCCACTGTAACAGTGACTGTGAACCATGGTGGTTTTCTGCCTTCCTGTAACCTTGCAAAACACGAAAACACGTTAATAAATCATGCATGGGGCAAGTGACTGTAGCGGGGACATGAGAATGGACAACATAGCCAGGTGAAATGGTGGAACAGTGCAGGATGACGGTGGAAAATGTAGCGAACAATAGAAGATGTCATGGTGAAAGTTGGCGGAACGCAACAAATTTTTAATGTGAACCTTTGACATTTAACCTTTGAGTGAAATATAAAGGGCGCTGATGAAAATGCGATGAAAATATGTGTTGGGGTTCCCATGTTTTGGCCAGGTTGACAGAGACCAAAAGATGAGACAACATAGAACCACTTTGGGACCTTAGGATCTAGCCCTCCTAGGTCCAGAGAGGGATCTCTCTATACTAGTCAAAGGATATGTCTTTGAAGTTCTTAGGTTATGATTTTAGGCTAGTTGTAGGCACATGGTTGTCTGTTTGATTGTTTATGTTTGGCTGGAGGGAATCAGGAAAAGAAGGACCAATATAAGACAAGGGTGAGCAAAGAGGAAGCTTAGGTAGAGATAGATGACTCAGAGAACATCAAAGCCATTGGGCTATGGAGTCAAGAAAGGATTTATTTGTGTTCAATGTGCAATCTTTCATTGGGCTAGTCATCTAGAGCATTTGGATCTTGAAGGAGATATTTGGAATGGGACACAAATGATTGAAAATGAAGGAGGAGAACCAACCAACTCTATCTATAGATCAGGCCAGAGGTCATTTAACTCCAGACCTGCTTGGACAAAATTAGAGGCAAAACAAGGGATCTTGGAAAGGTTAACTGGTCGCGCAAGGATCCTAGTGGACAGGGCTAACACTAATCCCCAGTGTTCCCAAACCTTCCAGCTAAATCCTACCAAAAACACCTAAACACGGACTTCATCAATTCATACATCAGAGAGCAGGCAATATCATCCACTACACTGGTTAAATCAATTGAAACCAATATTCAGATACACATATAAGCAGAAAACATTGAGGTAGGGAGAGCAGGAAACATAGGGCACCTATCAAGGGTGAATCCTATATTATACTTTTGTTGCCTACAAGTAGAAATGCAATGAAATGGAACATAACATAAAATCAAGTCAATCAAAAATACGGAGAAAGAGGAAACATCACCAGCTTCTTTAGATCAGGATCCAAAGAAACATGCTTGTCATATTAAAAACAACACCAATCAGGTACGTCACAGCCCATAGCTTGAACATTCAATCTGAATACATCAACTCTCAGCCTATCTTACAATATTACATAGAGAACTTGTCTCAAGAGGAAAATACTTGCATTTCACTGATTTCTCATCAACAACCATTACGATGTTTCCTTTTGTGCTTTATAGCAAAGGATGAACCTAAGACTGACTGAAGGAGTAGGTGAAAATTAAATGTATCATTAAACATAACAATGAATGCAGGGCCGGAACCCATTCTTCTTGACATACTGTATATTTAATCTCTGTCACCTTCCTTGTGAGAGAATGATCTGCTCCAGATTTGATCTTGACATCTTTTGGCTGAAGTACTCCAGGTGATTCGAACAAAAATGAAGTAAACTGCTAGGAAGGTCTATCTCATAAATGTCTGACTGTTTTGAGGTTTGTTGTCTGGTAGAAAACACTTCAGGGACATGGTGCGTAATAAAGCCGTATGGGCGCCATGTACTTGATGAAGAACAAACATTCTTCCGATGAAAAACCTAGATATTACCTTTTGCCTATGCTTGGAATCCTGTAGTCGATCCTTGGGGCCTATAATCTACTGCTTTGTCCTCTAAACTTCAGATTAAAAGCTCAAGATCCTCATAAGCTAGCTTTAATCTTCCCTTTTCTCTGCGCTGAAACATTCTGCCGCTCCATTTTCTTCTGACAGGGTAGCTCGGGTTTTAATGGTGATGGGAGATTTGTTGCAGAGTTCGCACTCTGTTCCTTTAATGAACATCTTGTCTCTACCTTCCCGGGCCTTCGTTCATAAATCCAGCCGTTGCGGATGATCTTCCTTAGATCTAGTTGTCTGGGTGGCAAAGGAGTTTATCATGGTGGCCATTCTTTCTTTATATCCCTACAAGAACACGAAGACTGTGAAGAAATCCATGGACGAGGGTGACGGGTGACATGGGTGGATGAAACGGACGCATTTGGTGACATGGCGGAAGAAACTACAGAGGAAATAGTGAAAACTTGCTCTGGTGGAGGTTTGACGACCAGCAGAGTGAAAATGCGTGAAAATCATTAAAAACTGCGAGAATGGGACATTATATGCGACAGAATGTTTGAAGGGTACGGAAAATGCAAGTGGGGTGACGTGGCAGAAGGACAGCCAATGGACGGATGAGGTGGGGGCCCGGGGACAGCGGAGCAGTCAACGATGGAGGGACAAATCAGGACCGTCGATTATAGTGGAGATCGACGGTGGAGGGCAGCGGACGGAGGACCAAGAATACAGAGGAGGCAGGTTATCGGGGGTGCAACTTCATTGAATCACAATCGTTAGATGGGGTCCTCCAGATCGGACGGTTCGCAGCAATTCCGCTACCCGACTTTCGTTCGAAGATTAATGCGCGAAATGGCGGTTTTCAAAATAGTGCGCTCGGACACGCGTCACCCAGCGTATGGAATCGCTGGGTTCGCGGGAAATACCGCCGGCTATGGATGGGTGGTGCGGAACAAAACCACCGGTCTTTTGAAACTGCGCAGGCAGGGTGGGGACCACTGCTTCGGGTGAGCTCCACGCCGTTGGATCGGATTTTAACGGATGGCGGAGTTTCATCGATCAAACCAAATATATTAAAACCCCCAAATGCGCGTTTGCAAAGGTTTTTTGATGATTTTTCGCGCGGAGAAAGGTTTGGAGGGGCTAAGCACCTAGCGGATTTGGCGTTGGTCACAGCGCTGGGTCTTATGAGAGAGAAAGGTGAGGGGGCTAATGGGGAAGGGGGCTAAGGCCCAAACTCATAAATTTCATCATTTTAACTCATTTTGAACGCAATTTCAGGCCCAAGGGAGGTAACGATAAAGGGGTGAAATGGAAATTTGGAGAAATAAAGAGGTGATGGTGGGGTTGAGGTAGGATTTTAGGGGAATTTTAAGGAGATAACGGGGATATTAAAGGAGAATTTTGACAAAGGGAAAACAGAGGTTGGGATGGGGAAATTTGCAGGATATAGGGGTAAAAATGGGCCTTTTGAGAAATGAATCAGCAGAGGGGCTATATGTTAGGAGTAGCATATAGAGACTTCAAGGAGGACGATTTTTCAGGGGAAGGACATTCCTTGAAGGCTCCAAAACAGTTCAGCCCCCATCTTGCTTGTCAAGAATATCATAGGGGGGCTAACAGTGGCTCCACATGGGGATGGCTTCTCCTTGGAGGAGTCAAGAAACCAGAGATGATCTTTGGAGTAGGCCGGATGCCTGCTATCATAAGCCATCTTTCTTCTTCAATTTTAGCTGCCACAGTGTGATATAAACATCAGCAAAAACATTTCCCAACCAATCTACCTACCCAAACTACAGCTCTACAAGTTTCCCTTGGGTGCATTTTAGCTGGCAGACCCTTTACATTTATTTTCAAAACAAAAACAAACCTATTCTAAAGCTACCCTTATTGCTCCATGAGGCCAGATTAGACTGTTGACCTCATCTATTTCTCTACCTAATCTACTACCTGTCGAGATTAAACTGTCCAACAGGTTTCTTCACCTACATTCTAAGACAGGAAATTTAAACACAGCCAAGTTAGGATTAGACTGTCTGACTTGCTGGGCAGAAACTTGTAGAAAACAAAACTGTGAAGGCATGGAATTCTGCAACTGTGAAACATCCTTCTTTCTTTCTTGTGACTTAGGTTTTGAGCATATTTGAGTCACCTCTTTCCTTTGCTTCAGCTCTGGTTTTGGGCATATTAGAGCTGATTCTTCTTTTCACTGCTGGTCCAGATTTTGAGCATATTAGGATCAGCTATTCTGCTCCCTTTTGGCTCAGATTTTGATCACGTTTGAGCCATGCTTTTTGCTTCAGAGGTTCATGTTTTGAGCATGTCTGAACCTCTCTTTTCATTCTATTTTTTGGAACATTTTTCTGCTTTTCTGGGAAATAACAGCTGCAATGGTATGTACAATGGAGATGAAACTGGAAATGGAAAATCAATAGAAATAATGTTTGAGCATCCTGCCATTGACAGGACCCCCAAACAACTCGGTGCCATCAAGTTCTTGCAGAAAAAACGCATTAGGACCCACAGTGGCTTGTATGATATATGGACCTTACCACAAACTGTCAAACTTACCATGTTTGCCTTTGTCCTCTCTTCTTGAATCCCATCTCAGAACCTTATCTCCAACCTTGAAATCTGAAGCTTTGGTTCTTTTGTCAAACTACCTTTTTATGCTTTCCTGTACTCTGACAGCTCTGCTATAAACCTGCTCTCTCGTTTGTTGAAGATGGATTGTTTCATTAATTCTCCTTATCATGCTGTCCTCTTCTGATTGGATCTCCTAAACAAGCTTGATCACTAGAACTCCAAGACTAGTAGGAAACACTGCTTCAGTCCCATAAACCAACTGAAAAGGTGCCATGCCAATAGATTTCTTTGTAGTGAGCCTGTCTGCCCACAAGGCATGTGTCAACTTTTTATGCCATGACCTTTTGTTCTCTTCCAACAGCTTCTTAATGATTGTAACCAGGATTTTATTTGATGATTCAGCTAGGCCATTACCCTGGGGGTAGTAGGCAGTCAAATTTCCAAGTGCTATTCCGTACCTGTGATAGAAATCAACCATTCTTTTGGATCCGAAAGCAGCAGCGTTGTCAATGATTATTTTCCTTGGACAGCCAAACCGAGATAGGATGAAGTCTTCTAGGAACCTAATGATGACAGAGTCAGTGGCATTCCTAGTGGGTATAGCTTCTATCCATTTAGTGAAGTAATCAGTGGCTGTTAGGATCCATTTATGTTGTCCAGATGAGGCAGGATGAATTTATCCTATAAAGTCTAGGCCCCATTGCATGAAAGGGCCTTCTACGGTGATCGGTTGCAGAGGGAGGAGAAGGATCTTTCTTTTGCCCTCAAAGATTTGGCATTTGTGGCAGGCAAGAATCATTTTATGGACATCACTGAAGAGTGTAGGCCAATAGTAACCAGCCCTGAGCATCTTATTTGTAGTGGTTTTCCAACTCAGGTGGCCTCCACACTCCCCAGCATGGAATTCTTGTTTGATTCTTTCAGCTTCAGTTTCAGACAAACATTTCAGCAAAAGGCCATTTGGATTTTTCCAATATAGACTCTCATTCATAATGCAGTAATTTCTAGCTTTGAGTTTTATGAATCTGGCCTTTGTTTTGGACAGTTCTGGAGGGGAATTGAGGTTAGTGAGCACGTAAATGATATCAGTATACCAAGGAGAGTTCTGGAACTGCTTCTCAATAGTTGGATGGGGCAATCCTTCCTGCTCATCTAAGGCATTTATCATGTTAATGTCAAGGGCCTGTAGATTAGATTCAGCCATTAATTGGGCCAGGCCTTGACCTTTGATCAGCTTGGTGGGTTTAATTTCAATGTCATATTCTAAGATTGTAGCAATCCATTTGCCCCTTTTTCCATCAGGGTCCTGGGACAAGATATCTTTGACCACTACATTTGGCACATAGGCAATGGTGTGAGAATGTAGAATGTACACCCTAAAGTCTTTTAAGGCCTTAATCAAAGCATAGGCCTGCTTCTCCATGATGTTTTACTTTAAGGGTGCATCTCTTAAGGCTTTACTGAAGAAGGCTATAGGTTGTTCATTACCTTTTGAATTTTTCTGCAGCAACACTGCAGCTATTGTGTGTTGGGAAGCAAATGAAAAGATCAGAAAATATTTTGAGAAGTCAGGGCTGATAAGCACGGGGGCCTGAGTGAGCGCAAGTTTTACTGACTCAAAAGATTTCTTGGCTTCAAAAGTCCACTTAATTCCTGCATCTTTCTTTAGCATTTCAGTCATTTTCCTAAGATGCTCGGCAAGATTGGGGATAAATCTTCTAAGGAAATTGATCTTCCCAATGAAGGACTGTAGCTCCTTCATGTTTCTTGGATGTGTAATTTGAAGTATTCTCTCAACCCTCTGTGGGTCTATCCTGATCCCTTTCTCAGATATAATGTGGCCCAGAAGTTTACCTTCTTGCAGCCCAAAGACACTTTTCTTACGATTTAGGGACAGACCATACCTCCTACATTTCTCAAAGACTTTCCTCAGATGTTTCAGATGTTCTTCTTCAGTTTTAGAAAAGATAGTCAAGTCATCCAAGTATATAACTATAAAGTGTCCTATCTCCTTTGAGAAAGCTATGTCCATCGCTCTCTGGAAGGTAGCTCCAACATTCATCAGTCCAAAGGGCGTTTTCACATACATGAAGGTGCCCCATGGAATGGTAAAAGATGTTTTGAGTTGATCTTCTGGGAGTACCAGAACTTGGTTGTATCCTGAAAAACCATCAAGAAGGGAGATTCTTTTGGAGCCCACTACCTTTTGTAGGATATGTTCCATTCTAGGCAGAGGGTAGTTGTCTTTCAGGGAGGCTCTATTGAGGTTTCTGAAGTCTATGCATAGCCTGATCTCCCCTGTTTTCTTCATTACAGCCACTAAGTTTGACACCCAATTAGAAAACCTTACAGGGACTATTATGCCAGCTTCATACATCTTTTTAATTTCTTTCTCAATTGCAGGCAATTGTTTTGGATTAATCCTATAGAGTTTTTGTCTGAAAGGCTTCTGATTTTCCTTTAGTGGTATCTTGTGTTGTATGATGTTGGTGTCATAGGCCTTTAAGTCTTCATAGGTCCATGCAAACACATCAATGAATTCTTTGAACAAGTCAATGTATTTTTTCTTCATGTTTGCAGGTATAGACTTAGCTAGTTTTATCATTTTGGGTGTGTCTTCAGTGCCAATGTTGCATTTTTCCACATCAGAATCAGAATGTTCAATTGTGGGATTTTTTGCTACGTCTTCAAAATCAAAGAGGTCCTCTAAGGGTGCCAGGCCTCTGGGTATATTCTTGTCTTTGGCCTGCAGCACTTTGACCTCTTCATTTTCTGCGTTTTCACTATTTTCGTTAAAATTTCCAGTTTTCTCAGAAAAAAAATGTATTGCTACGTTACAGGATGTTTCTTGTTCATCTGGGGGATCCTCACTTAGGCAGCTATCATCAGAAATTGAGTCTAAATAAGAAAATTCAAACTCATTCCTGCCCACCAGGAAATCTTCGATCTGTTTGTCTCCTTCAAATACCTGCCAATATTTTTCATTGTCTGGCACTGCAGGCCTGAATTTGGTCTGAATGATAATTTGTTGGTCAACTGGGGTCTTAGGATATGAACTGGCTAGGCAAGCTAATCCATTTGCAACTGCATTTTTCCCCCTAGGAACAAATACTAACTCATATTCAACAAATGTTTTCAGCAAATCTAGAGTATCATTCCTGTATGCCCTAAGCTTGGGGTGTTTTGCTGAATACTCACCGCTTACTTGTTTGATTACTAACTCTGAGTCTCCTCTCACAGCTATCCTACGGGCTCCTAATTTTTTCAACAGATTTAAGCCCAAGATCAGAGCCTCATATTCTGCAATGTTATTCGTACATTTGAAATGCAGATTCACAGCGTGGCTCTCGGCACGATCATCTTCTGTGTTACGTAGCCACACTCCTGCTCCAGTGCTTTGTCTAGTACAGGACCCATCGAACTTCATTTCCCACAGGGGTTCTTTGTTTAATTCGTTTTCATCCCCTCCCCTACAGCTAGGCTCGCCATCATGTTGAGTTGTGAGGTTTGTGCTAGGAGGGGGGTCATTTTGTGATTCATTATGGGCATGGAGATCAGGGAGGTGGCTAGCTTGCTATTTTTGTTCTGCTTCTGTTTCATTCAGAGTTATATTTTCAGCAGTTTGCCCATGGTCTTCTTCATCGCATTCTTCCAGAGTAGCCATTATGTTGAAATCCATGGGATGTATGTTTGTATTTCCATTATCTAATCTTGGCTCTTCTACGGATTGGTCATTGTAGAGGATAAAAGAGTCTAGATCTGTATGTACAGAGTATAATGGTGAGTTTTCAGGTTTCTCGGGGCTACTGACTAAGAATTTCATCTGAGACTCTCTATACCGTCTTCTAAATTGGCCAAATATAGGGATAGTGGCATATGATCCATCCATCTGCATTGTTCCTTGCAGTTTGGCTCCCCATGATCTTGAAAATAGCATGCCATAATTTGGTGGCACATCTGCCACCACAACATCCATGACCATACATTTAGCAGGGATCTGGGTTAAACTCACACATAAGTCTTTGATGAGGCCTAGGCATTTTACTCTACTAGAGTCAAATGAGTATAATTCCTTGTAAGGTCTGGTAATTTCTAGGCCTAGCCTTTCCATCACTACCTTAGGCATTAGATTGTGTGATGCACTAGATTCATGCATGGCATTGTGGAGTATCTTGTCATGAATGTTAAGACTGATATAAAAAGGTGGAACTACCCCTTCCTGAAATTTTCCTTCAATTTTGGGACCAAAGAATAGGGCTGGTTGATCATCATTCAGATTTACAAAATCATTCATTTCTCCCAGATTTAATGCTTTCAAAATTTGGCCTTTATATACATCCTGAGTGGCCAGCTCAGATAATGGTACAGAAATTCTGATTTTTGCAAGTTCACTCTCTAAATTGAAAGTGGACTGTGTCTTGGAAACACTTGACTCCGTTTTATTTGTTGCCTTAGTAGCTGAGTCATTTGGTGTTTTCTCACTATGTACAAGGTTTGGAACAGTTGTATCAGGAGTACTAACTGAAGTGCTAGTACTGCTAGTTGGTTGACTTTTTTTTCCAGTGTCCTGGTTGTCCTTCTCCTTATGCTTACCAGAACTTTCAGCTGCTGTTTTGTTATTTACAGAGGTTGCTTTAGAATTTTTGTCAGGTATTTTCTTGATGATTACCTCAGGAGTCTTCATCTTGGAAGTATCTTGGCTTTTCTTGCTCCTAAGTTCATATTGTTCCCTGACCTGTAGCATGGCATCTTCAAATCCTAATCTGTAATTCTCAGTTTCCAACCATTCCTCATCACAACCAGTGGTGGAGGGCTGGTCTTCTTCTGAATCATAATTTAGGATTGAGTCCTCTGCTTCAAACATATTTATTGAATTCCCTTCAGACTCTTCAATGATTCCCTCGTCTTCATCTAAAAAATTTTCTTGAAATGGGGGAATGATTTGTTGATTTGACTCTCTTTGTCTGTTGGGGGCAGCATTATTTCTTCTAATGTTTTGGTTCTGGTTTTTGTTTTGGTTGTTGTTTTGGACAACCATCCTCTTTATCATTTGTTGCAGTTCTTCCACATTTTTTGAAAGTCTGTCATATTTGGGATCAGATGTGGAAGCTACATTGTCATCCCTATATGTTACCCTCTTTTCAGCCTTTAGTCTTGCCCTTTTTTCCATTAAGTTTGCTTCTATGGTTATGGCTCCTTTCTGCATGTCTTCCAGTGTGGTATACTCTTTATCTCTAAGCTCATAGGCCAGGTCAGCATCAAATCCATCAGGATACTTTGCTAAGGCCATACCTTGTGGAGGTTTCATGTGTGGAGGGAGAGCATTATAAATGCTTTTGAATCTAGTGGTGTAATCGTGAACACTCTCTCCTACATTCCTCTTAAGGGACATGTATTCTGCAAGGAGCTGGTGAGGGTTTTCTCTAACCTCCCACTTGTTTATGAATGTCTGGTATAATGCAGGGAGATCTTGAATGCTTCCAGGAGGCAATCCTTTAAACCATTTCTTCACCTCACCCCCTAAGCTTTGGGCAAAGATCCTCATTTTGATTGTTTCATCATCAATTTCCATATAATCAAAAGAGTACTCCATTTTATCCACATGTTGCTGAGCTGTTATGGACTCCTTAGCAGTGAAGTGTGGGATTTTAGACTGGTAATCATTGGGAAAGGGTAACAAGGGTTGAGGTAAAAGCAAAGGTGCATACCAGGCTGCCATGATAATGTTCTGATGGGGTATAGGGTTAGCTTGAGTAGCTGGTATTTGGATGACAGGGATGTTTGGACCAGCAGAAGTCTGCTGAACAGATCTAGGGTGGGAGAGCCCCAAATTTTGAAGAAAGTGAAAATCAGGTGGTGTGGAAGGAGGGGTTTCACTGTCCCTAGTCTTTTGACCTCTGTTTGATGGTGTTTTGTAAACTTCGAGGTCTCGCTGGCCTAGATGATTGAATGACCTAGTTCTTGGTAGTCTATTAGGTATGTCTAGGTCAGGGAGACAATGTGATAGAGCTGCTAGGTCTTCTGGTGCAGAATTTTCTCTAAGAATGTGGCTGGAAATGGTTGGTCTTTTAGGTGTAGGAGCTCCCTTGAGGATACTCTCTGGATTTTCAACTATTTCCGGTGGGTCAGGGTTTGGATAAGCTCTTGTGTGGATGGTTCTGAAAGATAGAATGTTGTTTATAAGCCAAGCAGCTTAACCCTACTCGTTACTTCTACTGTGGTTAATGTTGTCTCAGGGACTGGTCTCCCAGTGGAGTCTTCATTATGTTTTCGGGTCTGGTCTCCCAGTGGGGTCTGATGTGAAACCAAAATGATCAGCATGCCTACTGACCACCAGCGGAGTATTTTAATGTTTAGGAACAATGGAGTCGCTAGGAGGAGGGTTCAGGATGTTTCTAAGGGATGCACTGTCCACCACGGTGCTCAGGCACTATCACCTTTCAGGAATCTCCTCTAAAGCAACAAGCTCCAACCAAAGATTGACTGGGAGGGCATTTACCAGATATGTCACCTCTGAAAAGAGGATGAGATCTGAAGGCTGCCTGGCCCTTTCCAGGCTCTATCTAAGAGTATGGTGGATATCCAATAATGGAGGTTGATTCAAGAAAGGGGTGACTTACTACCAACCTAACTAGAGTTCTGAGTTTGAAATGTACTCAGATTCCCCAGTGGAGTCGCCATTATGTTGGGGTTCCCATGTTTTGGCCAGGTTGACAGAGACCAAAAGATGAGACAACATAGAACCACTTTGGGACCTTAGGATCTAGCCCTCCTAGGTCCAAAGAGGGATCTCTCTATACTAGTCAAAGGATATGTCTTTGAAGTTCTTAGGTTATGATTTTAGGCTAGTTGTAGGCACATGGTTGTCTGTTTGATTGCTTATGTTTGGCTGGAGGGAATCAGGAAAAGAAGGACCAGTATAAGACAAGGGTGCGCAAAGAGGAAGCTTAGGCAGAGATAGATGAATCAGAGAACATCAAAGCCATTGGGCTATGGAGTCAAGAAAGGATTTATTTGTGTTCAATGTGCAAGCTTTCATTGGGCTAGTCGTCTAGAGCATTTGGATCTTGAAGGAGATATTTGGAATGGGACACAAATGATTGAAAATGAAGGAGGAGAACCAACCAACTCTATCTATAGATCAGGCAGAGGTCATTTAACTCTAGACCTGCTTGGACAAAATTAGAGGCAAAACAAGGGATCTTGGAAAGGTTAACTGGTCGCGTAAGGATCCTAGTGGACAGGGCTAACACTAATCCCCAGTGTTCCCAAACCTTCCAGCTAAATCCTACCAAAAACACCTAAACACGGACTTCATCGATTCATACATCAGAGAGCAGGAAATATCATCCACTACACTGGTTAAATCAATTGAAACCAATATTCAGATACACATATAAGCATAAAACATTGAGGTAGGGAGAGCAAGAAACATAGGGCACCTACTAAGGGTGAATCCTATATTATACTTCTGTTGCCTACAAGTAGAAATGCAATGAAATGGAACATAACATAAAAGCAAGTCAATCACAAATACGGAGAAAGAGGAAACATCACCAGTTGCTTTGGATCGGGATCCAAAGAAACATGCTTGTCATATTAAAAAAAACACCAATCAGGTACATCACAGCCCATAGCTTGAACATTCAGTCTGAATACATCAACTCTCAGCCTATCTTACAATATTACACAGAGAACTTGTCTCAAGAGGAAAATACTTGCATTTCACTGATTTCTCATCGACAACCATTACAATGTTTCCTTCTGTGCTTTATAGCAAAGGATGAACCTAAGACCGATTGAAGGAGTAGGTGAAAATTAAATGTATCATTAAACATAACAATGAATGCAGGGCCGGAACCCATTCTGCTTGACATACTGTATATTTAATCTCTGTCACCCACCTTGTGAGAGAATGATCTGCTCCAGATTTTATCTTGACATCTTTTGGCTGAAGTACTCCAGGCGATTCGAACAAAAATGAAGTAAACTGCTAGGAAGGTCTGTCTCATAAATGTATGACTATTTTGAGGTCTGTTGTCTGGTGGAAAACACTTCAGGGACATGGTGCGTAATAAAGCCATATGGGCGCCATGTACTTGATGAAGAACAAACATTCTGTCGATGAAAAACCTAGATATTACCTTTTTCCTGTGCTTGGAATCTTGTAGTCGATCCTCAGGGCCTGTAATCTGCTGCTTTGTCCTCTAAACTTCGGATTAAAAGCTCAAGATTCTCATAAGCTAGCTTTAATCTTCCTTTTTCTCTGCACTGAAACATTCTGCCGCTCCATTTTCTTCTGACAGGGTAGCTCGGGTTTTAATGGTGATGGGAGATTTGCTGTAGAGTTCGCACTCTGTTCCTTTAATGAACATCTTGTCTCTACCTTCCCGGGCCTTTGTTCATAAATCTAGCTATTGTGGATGATCTTCCTCGGATCTAGTTGTCTGGGCGGCAAAGGATTTTATCATGGTGGCCATTCTTTCTTTATATCCCTACAAGAACACGAAGACTGTGAAGAAATCCATGGACGAGGGGACGGGTGACATGGGTGGATGAAACGGATGCATTTGGTGACATGGCAGAAGAAAATACAGAGGAAACAGTGAAAACTTGCTCTGGTGGAGGTTTGACGACCAGCAGAGTGAAAATGCGTGAAAATCATTAAAAACTGCGAGAATGGGACATTATATGCGATGGAATGTTTTAAGGGTATGGAACATGCACGTGGGGTGATGTGGCAGACGGACAGCCGGTGGACGGATGAGGTGGGGGCTTGGGGACAGTGGAGCGGTCAACGATGGAGGGATAGATCAGGACCGTCGATTATAGTGGAGATCGACGGTGGAGGGCGGTGGACGGAGGACCAAGAATACGGAGGAGGCAGGTTATCGGGGGTGCAACTTCGTTAAATCACAGTCGTTAGATGGGGTCCTCCAGATCGGACGGTTCGCAGCAATTCCGCTACCCGACTTTCATCCAAAGATTAATGCGTGAAATGGCGGTTTTCAAAATAGTGCGCTCGGACACGCGTTACCCAGCATATTGAATCGCTGGGTCCGCGGGAAATACCGCCGGCTATGGATGGGTGGTGCGGAACGAAACCACCGGTCTTCTGAAACTGTGCAGGCGGGGTGGGGACCACTGCTTCGGGTGAGCTCCACGCCGTTGGATTGGATTTTAACAGACGGCAGAGTTTCATCGATCAAACCAAATATATTAAAACCCCCAAATGCATGTTTGCAAAGGTTTTTTGATGATTTTTCGCGCGGAGAAAGGTTTGGAGGGGCTAAGCGCCTAGCGGATTTGGCGTTGGTCACGGCGCCGAGTCTTATGAGAGAGGAAGGTGCGGGGGCTAATGGGGAAGGGGGCTAAGGCCCAAACTCATAAATTTCATCATTTTAACTCATTTTGAACGCAATTTCAGGCCCAAGGGAGGCAACGATAAAGGGGTGAAATGGAAATTTGGAGAAATAAAGAGGTGATGGTGAGGTTGAGGTAGGATTTTAGGGGAATTTTAAGGAGATAATGGGGAGATTAAAGGAGAATTTTGACAAAGGGAAAACAGAGGTTGGGATGGGGAAATTTGCAGGATATAGGGGTAAAAATGGGCCTTTTGAGAAATGAATCAGCAGAGGGGCTATATGTTAGGAATAGCATATAGAGACTTCAAGGAGGATGAGTTTTCAGGGGAAGGACATTCCTTGAAGGCTCCAAAACAGTTCAGCCCCCAGATTGCTTGTCAAGAATTTCATAGGGGGGCTAACAATATGAACACACATGGAATGGTGATGTGGCAGGACCCGCTCAATGGTGGGGCATGCATTTAATCCGGACCGTCCGATCTCAGGAGGAGATTGATGGTTGAGAACGTGTCAGAGGGCGATGGATGGTGGGCCAGGGGTCCCTTTGCCTTGGGCTAACTCCTGATCATCTTCGTGGCATGATCACCTTTGGATGGGTAGCTATAGATCGGATGGTGTATGCACATATCATGCCGGGTCCACAGTCGAACGTTAACGCACGATGGGAGGCGGTTTTTAAACTATTATCGAAGACACGTGTCATGCGGTGAATGGCATCACTGTGAAATGAGAAATACCGCCCACCTTCCAAAGGCGGTGCGATAGAAACCAGCGGTTTTCTGCACAGTGTTTTGGCACAGGGACCACCAGGGCGGATGAGCTACTGACCGTTGATTTGCGAGTTGAACGAACGGTGGATATGCGATCGGGGCGTTGAAAGGGGTGGGCGACGGATGCTATGGAGCTTGTGATGACCGTCAGATCTGTATAGATCGACGGCTCAAAATGCTCCCGATACACATTTGCGATAAGTGATTTTTGGGCTAGCGCCAGGTTCTAGCACCCAGGTCACGTGGGAAAATGGTTTTGGGAGCTAGCTGAAAGGGGCTAGGCCTTATATATGTTAAAATGTGGGATTTCGACCTTTTTAATGCCATTTGAGGCTCGGAAAGGGTAACGATAGAGGAAAAAAGGGGAAATTAGACCAAACAAGGGGTGTGTGTAGGATTTACATGGAAAGTGGGTGGTTTTAGGGGGTTTTGAGAGGGATTTCTGGGGTAAAAAGGGGAATTTTGACAAAATGGAAAAAGGTTAAAATGGGGAATTCTCCAGGGGTACAAAGAGCAAATGAAGGCCTTTTTGAGCACAATTTTTTTCAATCAGTGAGGCTTATTGACTTAAGAACAACAGAGGCAAATAATCAAAGGGTAGAGAGCATGGAGAGACTTTCAAGGATGATGTGTTTTCAGGAAAAATGCATTCCTTGAAGGTTCAAGAAACAATTTACCCCCCTGCTTGCTTGTCAAGAAATTTATAGGGGGCTAACATATGTAAATTTAACTAATATGTATTGTTTACTATGTATCATGTAGAGCCAGAAAATGATGAAGCTTGTGTTGATCAGCGGTTGTCATTGATGTCAACCCAAGCAGCACCAGGGGCTAACCCAATATTGCATGGGAAATTTGACCTACCAAATTAATATATTCTGGGTCAATAATGCTTTTGATGGTTTCTACTTTTCGAGATGTTTCTGTTGATATATGGCATGCCATGTAATTCTTCACGGTTTGAGAGATATTCATGTTTGAAGTTTGTACCCCCAGTTAGTGGGCTAAAACCCCATGGGGTTGGGGCATGGGTCATTGAAAAGTTATAATTAATATTTTTTAAGCTCCTAAAATCCCTCCCACATTCACTTGTTGAAGCCCTTCTCAACTTAAGCATTTATATAAATTGTGATCTTCGTTTCCTCCTTATGCAAGGGATTCGGCCATCTGAAACAGGTCATCATGGAATTTTAGCTCTAAATTTTTTTATACGAAGGATCAGAAGCTGAAATTTTTATGAGACGAAGCCGAAATCCTGAGGAAGCTACAGTAAATATTTCATATCAAGGTGCGCAAATATTTTTGGAGATATGATCTTTGTAATTCAGGGTTTTTGCAGGATCCTAAAATTCATCTCAAAGAAGTGACCTTGGTAAAATCGTCATAACTCTCTCTCTGAGTATCGGATTGGAATTCCGTAAAAAGTGGTAGATAGTGCACAGTATTTATTTTTAATGAAGAAAACAATGACATGTGGCATGCCGTACAAGTGCGCTCTGCTGAAACAGTCCATAAATAGGGCATTGTGAGAGATTGGGCATAACTCTCTCTTGAAAAATCCAAATTGGGTCAGACCCGTGGCATTGGAAAGAAAACTCAGAGGAATACTACAGGACTGAAAATTAGATATTGAGGATCTAAAATAACAGAAATACACCAGATTCAATATCGAGCTCCTAGAAGGCAAGAAAAAGCTAGATCATGTGTTGTCAAGGGTTGCAAAGGACTAGACTTTCTACGGCCGAAAAGAAAAGAAAATTGCAACAGAGGGTAGCATGAAAAAAGCAGAAACCAAGGTGCATAAAAACAGCAATAAGTTCATCATATGAAGTCTTCAAGTGGGTAGCACTGCATACAATCATTGTAAAGGTATCATTGTACTTAGTCATTGTAAATACATTATTGTACAAATTGTACTAGTGTTTATCTGCCAAGGGTTGAAGAGGCAGTTTTGGGAGGTCTAGGATCATCATTAGGTGGTTGTGTCAAAGTTGGGGTTATGGTCTAATATATCTTCTTCTTCTGCATCATTCTATATCATTGTAAAGTGGACCAATTTTCCCTGGTACGAGAGTCCATTCTTCTTGTATTCTTCTATAGGGTGGTAGGGTGGTGCTAGGGTGAGTTATAGCTCATTGGGTGTTGGGGCATCCATTCATTTGACTACTAAATAATCTTGGGCATTGGAGCATCTATCCAGTGGAAGCTGGAGAAGAATGCTTTTCTAGATTCTAGGAAGTTGGATCTTTATTTTCAATTAGAGTTGAATATTAAAGAATTATTAGAAAAGCATTAGGTGGTTTTTGTCCTAGAGTGGGTTTCCACCTTAAAAATTGTGTGCATTTGTGTTCCTCTTGTTTGTTGCTATCATTGTACAAACACTGATAATAATTTAAGATTAACTAATGCTCTAATTGAAAGGAATAATGATTCACCCCCCCCCCCTCTCATTATTTCCAACAATTGGTATCAGAGCTTGGTTCCTTCAATAGCAGTTTAACAACTGGAAGGAGGTCATGGAGCATACCAAGAATGGTGTACCTCTATTCAATGAAAATAATTATACACTTTGGAAAGGAAGAATGGAGGTCTATCTCTTGGCAAAAGGTTACGAAGTATGGGAAACTATTCAAAATGGATTTACATCAACCACGGATGAACAAGGTAGGAATAATTTGGTAAATGATGAAAAAGCAAAGAATATTATTATCAGTGGACTTATTGAATCTGCTTATCATAAGGTGTTGGGTTGTAAAACTGCCAAAAATGTATGGGACAAGCGTGAGAATATATATGTAGGTGACTCAAATGTCAAAGAAGAAAAGCTTCAAATCTATAGAGAAAAATTTGAGCAACTCAGAATGAAAGAAGATTGCAACATTGTTGCATACTTCCAATACGTTAATGAAATAACCAATACTCTGGAAGGATTGGGAGAGCCAGTTGACGAGAAGACTATTATACGGAAGATTCTTAGAACATTACCAGGGAGATTCAACCCAAAGGTATTGGTCTTAGAATACAATGCAAATCTGGACAAACTCAGCAAAGAGGAATTACATGGAGTTCTCATAGCATATGAAATGAGACTTGATGAAGAAGAGGGTACTTCGCATCTAGAAACTGCGTTCATTTCATCTAAGAAAAACAATAAGGATAAAAAACCTTCAATTGAAAAGACATGCACCTGCAAGTGTGAAGAAAGGGAGATGTGAAGAAGGTCTTTCAGATGAAGAATATGCTTACTTCATGAGAAAACTAAAAATTGGTAAGGGACAATTCAAAGGTAAACTTCCATTAATATGTTTCAGCTGTAATGAGGTTGGGCATTTTGCAGCAAAATGTCCAAACGAAAGTAATGGCAACTCAAAAAGAAAGAAAGTCTTTAAGAAATTTAATAATCAAGGATCAAAAAGGAACTTTCTCTCTAAAGAAGATCACTTATCATCTGATGAAGACAATGATAATGAAGAAGAATCCAATGAGAGAGTATTGTTTATAGCCAAGCACAATAAACCCAAGCACAATAAGCAAGAGGTATCAAACAATGAAGAAGAAGGATGGACCATAGATGAATTTTATGAGGAAGCAATCAAGCTTATAAAAGATCTCAAGGCAGAGAAGATCTGTTCCAAAACTCTTGAAGAACAAGTTCAAGGTCTCAAAATTGAAGTTGAAGAACATAAACACATTGAAGAGTCACTTCAAAAGAAGTTGGAAGAAAGAAACCAAGAAAGGGAAGAATTAGAAGCCGAAGTAGTCTCGCTACGTGAGGAAGTGAAGAAAGGAAAAACTATCCAAAACTATGCCAACAGCTCAAGGGCATTGGAAGAACTCATCAACAATCAATGATCTTACAACGACAAAACTGGCATCGGTTACAAAGAAGAAGAAGCAGGACCTTCTACAACAAAATACAATGAACCTATGAGATTTGACATGCATGTAGACTTCATTGGACAAGATTCACAAGAACAGCCTTGGAAGACAATTCCTCGACGAAAATTTCCATCCAGGTACCAACATATTTTTTATGGCTAATGTTATTCATGTGGAAAATTTGGTCATAAAGCTGTAGAATGTCGCACGTACCCTAGGAACGAATACAATTCTAGGAGATCTGTCAAATATGAACCTCCCAGGGCTCAGCGAAACATCAATAGATTTGAACATTTAAGAAATAATATTGAATGTTACAAATGTCGAAACTTTGGACACATAGCCAAAGACTGTAGACTTGAAAATCCTCTAGAAGAATCTTTGAAGCCACAGAATGAACGAACATGGAAGAAGAAGAAGAATGATAATTGTGCTCTCACTCTCAAGGCTCAAAAGAACAAAGATGTGTGGTATGTTGATAGTGGTTTCTCAAAGCATATGAATGGAGATAGAAATAAATTCGTATCTCTGAAAGAGAAGAAGGACGGAACCATGTCCTTTGGAAATGATGGATCTTCAAATGTTATAGGATCAGGTACTGTCATTCTCAGAAGCAAAGATGCTTTAGCCAAGAATGTTCTATTGGTTGAAAACATGAATCACAATCTGCTCAGTGTTGGACAAATGTGTGATCAAGGACACACAAAACTATTCAAATCCACGAAATGTGAAATCAGGAAAGGCATGTATGGTGAAATTGTGGCTACAGTGATTCGAGCTCCAAACGACATATATGTTCTGGATGAAGCAACTAAATCATGTCTAATAGCTAAAGAGGATGATACAATAATTGGTAGCAATGATGATCGACTAAGTAAGAAGTTTTCTACAAAGGTGCAAAGTGATTTCGAGATGTCTTTACTTAGTGAGATGATATACTTCTTAGGGTTTCAAATATCTCAGCAAGAGAAAGGAATATTTATATGTCGAGCCAAGTACATCAAGGAAATGCTCAAGAAATTTAAAATGGAAGATTGCAAACCCATCCTTACTCCAATGGCAACAGGTTGAAAATTGAGCATAGATGACTCATCTAAGGATGTGGATCAAAGGTTGTACAGATCTATGATTAGTAGTCTTCTATATGTAACAACCTCCCGACAAGATGTTATGAAAGCAGTTGGACAAGCAACAAGATTCCAAGTAGCACCAAAAGAATCACATATTAAATATTCACCAACATTGGAATATATTCGCCAGAAGCTTGGGATTCTCCCAAGTTCTCATTAGATTTTCCCCTTTTCATAATATAAAGGGGGAGTGGAAGTAGATTACAGGTCTGCAAGACAGTTGTGTGTTAGGGGGAGTGGAAGTGTGTACAAGTCCACAGGATGGTTGTGTTTCAGGGGGAGTTACCCTTTGCCATTGATATCAAAGGGGGAGAGAATGTTGGAGAAAGAGGTGTCATGATCGTAGGGGGAGTACTTGTGTTGCCATCAATGCCAAAGGGGGATATTGTTGATCAATGGTTGTCATTGATGTCAACCCAAGTAGCACTAGGGGCTAACCAAATATTGCATGGGAATTTTGACCTACCAAATTAATATATTATAGGTCAATAATGCTTTTTATGGTTTCTAATTTTCGAGATGTTTCCGTTGATATATGGCACGACATGTAATTCTTCACGGTTTGAGAGATATTCATGTTTGAAGTTTGTACCCCTAGTTAGTGGGCTAAAACCCCATGGGGTTGGGGCATGGGTCATTGAAAAGTCATAATTAATATTTTTTAAGCTCCTAAAATTCCTCCCACGTTCACTTGTTGAAGCCCCTCTCAACTTAAGCAATTATATAAATTGTGATCTTCATTTCCTCCTTATGCAAGGGATTCGACCATCTGAAACAGGTCATCGTGGAATTTTAGCTCTAATTTTTTTTATACGAAGGATCAGAAGCTGAAATTTTTATGAGACAAATCCAAAAGCCTGAGGAAGCTACAGTAAACATTTCAGATCAAGGTGCGCAATATTTTTGGAGATATGATCTGTGTAAGTCAGGGTTTTTGCAGGCTCCTGAAATTCATCTAAAAGAAGTGACCTTGGTAAAATCTTCATAACTCTCTCTCTGAGTATCAGATTAGAATTCTGTAAAAAGTGGCAGATAGTGCACAGTCCGTAATTTTCGTTCTATCAATGTTAGAGCCAAATGAAGAAACAATGACACGTGGCATTCCATACAAGTGCACTCTTCTGAAATAGTCCATAATTAGGGAATTGTGAGAGATTGGGCATAACTCTCTCTTGAAGAATCCAAATTCGGTTAGGCCTATGGAATTGGAAAGACGACTCATAGGAATACTACAGGACGAAAAATTAGATATTGAGGATATGAAATAACATAAATACACCAAATTCAATATCGAGCTCCTAGAAGGCAAGAAAAAGCTAGATCATGTGTTGTCAAGGGTTGCAAAGGGCTAGACTTTCTCTGGCAGAAAAGCAAAGAAAAGTGCAGTAGAGGGTAGCATGACAAGAGCAGCAACCAAGGTGCATAACAGTAGCAAGAATTTCATCATATGAACTCTTCAAGTGGGTAGCACTGCATACAATCATTGTAAAGGTATCATTGTACTTAGTCATTGTAAATACATTATTTTACAAATTGTACTAGTGTCTATCTTCCAAGGGTTGAAGAGGCAGTGTTGGGAGGTCTAGGATCATCATTAGGTGGTTGTGTCAAATTTGAGGTTATGGTCTAATATATCTTCTTCTTCTGCATCATTCTATATCATTGTAAAGTGGACCATTTTCCCTGGTATGGGAGTCCATTCTTCTTTTATTCTTCTATAGGGTGGTAGGGTGGTGCTAGGGTGAGTCGTAGCTCATTAGGTGTTGGGGCATCCATTCAGTTGACTACCGAAGAATCTCGGGCATTGGAGCGTCGATCCAGTGGAAGCTAGAGAAGAATGCTTTTCTAGATTCTAGGAAGTTGGAGCTTTATTTTCAATTGGATTTGAATATTAAAGAATTATTAGAAAAGCATTAGGTGGCTTTTGTCCCAGAGTGGGTTTCCACCTTAAAAACTGTGTGCATTTTTGTTCCTCTTGTTTGCTGCTATCATTGTACAAACACTGATAATAATTGAAGATTAATTAATGCTCTAATTGAAAGGAATACTGATTCACCCCCCCTCTCAGTATTTCCAACAGCTAGATATGATTATTTCTGATCTACTACCAGAAGAGCATAAAATTTTAATGGAAAAATTGCAAAAAGATGAATCAGGTGAATGAAACAATACTATCGATCCAATATGAGTTTCTTTTCTAATTATCATTAATAATATACTTAAAATTATTAGATAGCATGTGTCAAACAATCTACTAATTCACATCTATTTAATGTTCTACAGGGACCAACAACTTAGAAAAGGAATGTTGTTCTAAGAAAAGAAAAAAAATAGAAGATGCAAATGAAAATGAATTGCTCCTTCGCTCATCTAGAGTGGTGCTGGAAGTAACGAAAGGGGGAAAACTTTTACAAAAGTTTGAGGGATCTAGTGGAATGAATACAACAATGTGCTTCAAATGTAATATGTAATCATTGAATTTTTCAATCATTAGGTACAATAAATAAACAATTTAGCATTAAATATTAATTTTCAATAATTTTCCTGTAGAAAAGAAAAGAAAATCGAACCCATTCAGCACATAAAATAGGACGACAAGGAAGAAAATGGTTGATCTCTAAGTTTGTGAGTAATTTTTACTTCCTTATAACAACTTAAATAGATTTCATTTTTGTATTTTTTAAGTTGTTTTACAAAAATCATCATTGAATGTCTTCAAATAGGTGCTAACATACAAAGAAGAACCATCAGACGAATTGATTGAAATTGGGTTAAATATGGGTTGTGAGTATACGTTGGCATATCAGAATTTAATTGTGGAATTTGTAAGCATCTATTGATCTTGTTTTAATTAGCTCCATCTATAATTAATAGAACAAAACATCTTTTATATTAAATATATGATTTTTTATGGGGTATAAAACTTGCAGGAAACAAAGTATGGAACTGCGCCAACAAATGAAATTTTGAAAGATGGCATGGTAAATGGTTTTGAAAGAATGTGTATAGTTTATGAGTCAATTGTTGCTATGGTACATCATTTTTCTTTTTGATTTACATTGATTTATATTATTTAATATTAGAATTTTCATTATTCTCACCAATGTATATACACTCATTTCAGTTCATTTTAATGTTTGTAGATGGAAAGTGAAGAAGAAGAAAACAATCAACGCCATGAACACAACATTCCTGAAAATAACCCAAGTCATGGAAGTAGCTCTACCAGTGACAACATTTCAAGTGAAGAATGATGATCACTATGTAATTTGGATATCAAAGCAAGGTGTTTTATTTTTTGAAATATGTCTGTGAAATCAGCATTTTGTTTAATGTAATGGATATAGTGTCCCAATTGAAAGACAAAGGGATACAAATAATTGTCCCATTTTATATTAAAGCCGTCTTATATATATATATATATATATATATATATATATATATATATATATATATATATATATATATATATATATATATATATATATATATATATATATAATCATAAAATATGTTTTAATTTATTCTATTGCGTTCTCCATTGTCATTCTCAAATGCACTAATAAAAATTTAATTCATATGAATATTGTTATAAGATTATATATATGTGTCGACTTTTGATGAACAATGAATTTAAAAAAACCACAATAATTCTAATATGATATAACAAATTAATCCAAACAGCGCATTCAAATGCATTAATAAAAATGTAATTAATGTGAATATTGTTATAAGATGTGTCGACTTTTGATGAATAATGAATTTAAAATAATCACAATAATTGGACTGTCAGAGGTGGATGTTTCTAAAAAAAACAAAATGAAAACCAGTGCGTTTATGTGTCTATATGCACCGGTGTGTTTATGATTCTATGGGCATCGCACTAATAATGATTCCAATTATAAATATTGGTGTGTTTGTGTGATACTGCACACTGGGGCGTTTATGTATCTATAAGCACCGGTGCATTTGTAGATGCCATGTGCACCACACGAATACCGATACCAATTAAAAATCTCGGTTCCTTTCTGTGATGCGGATCACTGGTGCCTCATAAAGCTACATGCACCAGTGCGCTTATATGACCTATGAGCACCGCTCAAATCCCAAGACCAACTAGAATGGCCTCGTGCATTGTATCACCAACACCAGGCCCGGTGTTGTTGTTTTCCTTAACGGCCCAGTGCATTCTCCTTCGACCGCCCCGACGCGTTGTCTACCGATACGCACCGGTGTGTTAAAACCTGATAAGAGCACTAATGAAAAAACATCCGTAATAACCTCCAGCTACCCATTTTTTTTTAGTTCTGTTTAATTTCCATTAAAAGCTCCGCAAAAACCTCCGTTACCAAAAACGGATGTGGTAGCATATGTTTTTTTAACAATTTTGGCCAATTTTATAACACTAAAAACCTCCTTTATAACCTCCGCTAGAGGGTATTTTCCTTATAGTGACTAGAGCTTATTATCTTTCCCGTCTTCCCTGAAATACCCCCTAATTCAACTTCCTTTCTTTCTAAAAAAAATTTCAAGAAAAGTTCTTGAAAATTAAAAGCTATTGTCCTAAAAAAATTTAACCATTGTACTCCTAGTACAACATCAGCACCTCCCATAGGAATAGAAAGCATTGGAATATTCGATACATATTCCCCCATGCTTAGCTTGATATTATGGGATTTTCCAGAGCAATTTATAATTCCTCCATTTGCAACCATCACTTGACATTCTGGTGCTGGGTATAGGAAAAAATTCAATTCCTTGGCTACCTTACAATGAATAAAATTATGGGTACTACCTGAATCAATCAATACAATTACCTTTTTCTTCTTGATATGTCCTTCTATCTTGAGAGTTTGAGGAGTGGTAATTCCTGCCAATGCATTACACGATATGGTCTGACTCATTTCTTTTTCTTATAGGGCTATTTCCTGGTGTATATCCTCTTCTTTTGAAGATTCTTGTTCATTTTCTTCTTCCTCTTCACAATCTATGTAAAATAATTTCTTATCAGCACACTTATGACCTTTAGTGTATTTGCTATCACAACTATAGCAAAGTTGTTTTTCTCTTTTTTCTTCCAATTGTTGTGGTGTCAACCTTGTAGGTTGTGGAAATATAGGAGTAGCAACACTTCCATCTTTATAGAAGTGAGTAGTAGGCTTCCTTGTCGCCATAATTTTACATTCAATTTTTCTTGCCAACCTGAATGCCTTCTCCAATGAATCGGGTTCCAAAACGTGAACTTCATGTTGGATGTTATCCTTTAAAGTACCTATGAAGAGATCAATCCTGTGTTCCTCTGGAATATCAGTTACCCTTATATTCAATTTTTGGAAGTCCTTAATGTGCTCCCCCACTTAACACTTTTGTTTGAGATTTATCAATTGGCTAAAGAAAGTGTTGCTCTTTGTATCCTCATAGTGTGCTATCATTTCCTCAGTAAAAATTGACTAAGTGACAATTGTTTTACGGGAGAAAAGACATCGATACCATACAAATGTATTTTTTTCTAAATGTAAAGTTGCAATGCATACCTTTTGTGTGTTTTGCACATTATTGAGATCAAAATATTGCTCCATCTGTAGTATCCATGTTACAGGATCCTTTCCATCAAATTTCCTCATATCCATTTTTGGAATATGGTGGTTCTTCCCTCCAACATTAGAGTTTATGAAATCATGATTAACATTTATTTTGTTGTCACCATGAGTTTCCTCTACTATCTTTTCACCATTAGGAAACATTTCTTGTATCAACTTTGTCAAACCTTCCATGTCTGCTTTTAGATCATTCTTCATGTTTTCCCTCTTAACTTCCATGCCATTCTTCAAACCATCCATCTTAGATTCCACGCCTTTCTTAAAACCATCCATATTAGTTTCCATGCCTTTCTTAAAAAATTCCATGTCATTTTTTGTTGCTCTTTACGAGAGAGAAATTTGTTGCACTTGCTCTTGTAATTTTGATATCTCATGTTGCCATTCTTCATCTTCATGAGTCATAGTAGAGCCTTCTAAAGGTTTAATGGGTGTTGAATTCTTTTTAGGGGCCATTTTAGAATCCAATAATAATATCTATTCTACAATATTCCCTTGGAATCAATTCAACTTGATTGTTCAAACAAGACTTATGCAATTCGAAAAAAAAAAATACACACCTTTTACTTTCTTTTGAGGAGCTCGATATTGAAATTGACTTATCTCTATACCTGCAAATCCTCAATATCTAAAATTTGGCCCTGTAGTAGTCCTCTAAAGCTTCTTTCAAATTCCACAGGTCTGACTTGATTTGGATTCTTTAAGGCAAAGTTATGTCCAATCTCCCACAATGACCTAATTATGGATTGGTTCAGTAGATTGAACATGTATGACTTTCCACGTGTCACTGTTTTCTCCTTTGGCTTTTAAAATTTATAGACAGGTAAATAGAGTCCATGTACTTCTAGTCACTTTTACAGAATTCCAATCCGATGCTTAGAGAGAGAGAGTTATGAATATTTTCCCATGATCACCTCTTTGAGATGAAATTCGAGAGCTTGAAAAATCCCTAACTTCCATAGATCATATCTTTGAAAATATTGTGAACCAAACTCTGAATTTTTGCGACAATGTTTCTTAGGATTTCAACTTCGCACTCTAAAAATTTTATCTTTTAAACCTTCGTAGAAAAAATTTAATATTGAAAATTCCGCGATGACCTTTTTAAGTGAAATTTAGTAGCCTGCAAAAAGCCCTAACTTCTACAGATCATATCTCTGAAACTATTGTGAACCAAGCTCTGAAATTTTGCGACGATGTTCCTTAGGATTGCGTATTCACACTCTAAAAATTTCAGCTTCTGGACCTTCGTATAAAACAAGTTATAGTGAAAATTCCACTATGACGTGTTTGGAGTAGCGAAACCCTAGAATCCAAAGCTCTGATACCAAATGTTTTAAAACTAGCTCCAAAAATAGAAGAAAAGAGATATAAACGCATTATAAATAAGCCACTTCAAGGGGGCAACCTCCAATACATTACATAAATGAAAAATTCTTGGATGATACAAATTACCAAACCTCCTTTCTATATATAAGAATCCATGGGGCCGCAATGTAATCCTAGTGGGGCCACAATGTAATCCTAGCCGACCTAACAATAATAATTTAAGGGCACAGTAATAACAATATGGGGGTTACAAGGGTATAATAATAACAATAAGGGGGTTACACTAACAACAATAAGGGACTATACTAGTAATATAGGGACCTAACATGGCCTTTATATCAATTTTACATATTTTTTCTTGATTATAAAATTGCAACAGACATACACAATATTAAATTATCAAAACATGTAAGCATCAATAAAATAAAAGCATAATAACCATAAGAAATATCAACACAATCATGCACACATAAGAACACAAGTATTTCTAGTCGAAACCCTTTCGAGATAAAACCACCCTACTATTGTTGCGCTTCTCAATTATTATATTAATCTATTGAATTTTTTTTACATGGATTAGCAAGTCGGAATACTTGGCTTCCTTCCAAGTATGTTGGCACTTATCAAATGAGAAAATTGCTTCTCTCTAGGATCTAAAAAAAATATATCCATTGGAAGCTCCCACGACCAACGATCCTCACTCGACTACCATTGGACTATCTAACTCCTATTGGATGGATAAATCTATTCCTTCTACTAAATTTTCCAAACCATTATCTACTCTGAAGCATCCATGCTTTCACTTCCTCCATGTGAACCAAGTTTCATAAATATTTCATATTGGGCTCTCAATTCACTCAACATGAGAAACCAAAGAACACCATTGTTCTACAACACAAAATATGAATCAAAAACTCTTCTTGGAGGGGATTACTTCTTATCTTCTACTCACAACAATATCTACTCTCTAACACACCACAAAGCCTCCAATTCTCTGCCACAAACAACACATAAATTCTTAATCTTCTTCTCAACTTTATCTCTCATTTCTGCACACACTTCTCTGATATAAATCTACAAAAACTATGTGACTGGCTACTGCAATATCTACTCACTCTCTATTACCTCACAATGGCATACTCACACACTCTCAAGATAGCCAATCAAATAGACTCACAACCTTCCTCTATGTATCATTTTATGAGATGATTAACTTAGTAAATGCTACAGGTTATGAAGCACTCAACAATTATTTTCACACACTTCAGATTTGGTTGAGATAGGCTTCTTGACCAAATCAAATCACTTACTCCACTAGCCTTTTTATATCTTAAAATTTAATCAGATTCTAGAGGCTCTATTACCTTTTTTGACCATATGCTGAAAATTTTCAATCATAATCTTTTCCACAATACCAAAATTAGTCGATTTTCATGAGGAATGTAGAGAAAATCTTGTGACACACTCGGTTGCATGCACAACACGGGCTAAACTAGACTATTCGAATGCACAGGCTTGCTTCCCAATGATTGGAGACTTTCGGTTGATCTGATGACCCATTATCCATGTGATTGGGGCAGATGATGGTCAAAATCATCTTTCCTCAACTAAGACCCTGCCCAAA
This sequence comes from Pinus albicaulis, assembly GCA_034641835.2. NCBI lineage: Eukaryota > Viridiplantae > Streptophyta > Pinopsida > Pinales > Pinaceae > Pinus > Pinus albicaulis. The sequence goes on along the minus strand of CM076572.1, from coordinate 1,050,768,691 downwards.
CATCTTCCAAATATTGAAAAGCCTCTGTAGGACCTCTGGAAACCATTGACACCTCTGAAGCACTTCACCAAGTCACTGCCACATCACTATCATCATCATAATTCAAACTATTTTGACTTGGATTCCAACCAACAACCATACTAACACTTGGGCCATCAAACTACTCCACAACAACTCTGTCATAAGTATGCAACTCCATAACATGTCAGACATCCTCCAACACATTGTAGTGTCCCTTATTAGTGAGATAGCTTTGATGACAATTAGAGATGGTGATTTTGATATAATATTATGTATGAAAGACTTATGTACATGCTTATATGCTATGACCTGGTTTGGGTCACTTGGTTGTTGTGTGCTTATGATAATATCTATGGTTGCGTGCACAAGGATTGATTTTGGTTAAGAGAATATTAGCGATGTTTTCTCTTTTGGTATCCTATTTTGGACATAGGTGTATATGATGTGAATGGTGATTTAGAATTGAGACACAGATCCATGGACGATCATGGTTATGTGGAACATATGGTTAATTATGATTTATGGATGATACATGATTTGTATGATTATATGTGCATAATCTCGTACTAAGCATGATGTGGCAGGGGACTTGGTCATTGCCAACGGGGATGCTCAAGTTATAAATGACTGCGGAAGTCATTTCTCCAAAACCAAAATGACTGTGGAAGTCATGCACAATATTTGGTAAAATTTGAATAAGTTAATTATGAAATTCAATTGATTGATTTGATCATTGAGATTGTGATGTGTGCAGGTCTTGGAAGAAGACCTTACCAACGAACCATCAGATGGGTATAAGCTCACAATCAGTACCTTAAGGTGAAACGCGGAGTTTCAAAGAAGAATAGATGAGAAGCCATGGAAATTAGGGCGCGGAGTCCTAAATCCATGAAATATAAACACGTGGAGTCTTGGATATATGATAAAAGGATTAGGACGCGGAGTCCTAAATCCATGAAATATAAAGACGTGGAGTCTTGAATCTATAATGAAATGTTTGGGGCACGGAGTCCATAATATTTAAAAAGATCAAGGTGTGCAATCTTGGATCTTTAGAGTAGATCAGGGCGCGGAGTCCTCAATCTACTAAGGCACAAAGATGCATACAATAGGGGTGTGGAATCCCTATTATCCGGAAGAAAAATACCACTCATGGGCAACTCATAGATGAATTTCCTTAATAATCTCATTCCTAACAATTTTGGAGTGACTTTCTAAAAATAGAAAGTCATGTCTACCATTTCAAGTATGACTTTCCAAAAATAGTAAATCACCTCCAATCAATGAGTAAACAAGTATACTTGAAGGAAAATCACTTAACTTATGATTAATCAATTGTAATAGTTCAATCTCAACTTAATCCTCAATATTCTTAATATTATTAATATTATTATTATCTTTTATGAGACTATGATATTATTATTAAAAGGAAATTATATCTCCTCAATCACTTCACACCTCTCTCCTTCATGACTCTCATGGCTCTATGCAACTCTCTCTATTTTAAATATTACATTACACTCTCTTTTATGCACTCATCAAGGAATGGCATATTCCTCTTACACTCATTAAATATATGTCATAAAATATTCCTACACTCATTAAATATATGTCATAAAATATTCCTACACTCATTAAATATGTGTCATAAAATATTCCTCTTACACTCACTTTAATGCATATGTTACACTCTCCTTAAAAAAGGCATGCATACCTCTCCTTAATGGCATAAGTTACACTCCTCTAAAAGGAATACAATGCATGCATATTAATCCTCCTTTATGACATGAATTTGTTGCTCCTCCTATATATGAGTCGCATGTATTCTCATTTGGGGGAAGAGGGGGTAATGCCAAGAGTGGAAGATACTTGAGGAATATTGTGAAAGGGAGAGATATGGAGAGTATCCAATTACTTCCAAAAAAAAAATCTGAATTTCTTACTAATCTACTAAGTATCTATTGAGGTTGAACATGAGTGGTATTTAAAGGAAGTGAAAACTATCTTCATTAGTTTTCCTTGCATCTCTCTCTCTATTGCTGTATTTTGGTACTGGTTGTGAGCTTTTACAGCTCGGGGGTTCCAGGGGGAGGAGTTCTCCATGGATATGGTTGGGTGGAAAACCGGATGGTTCAAATGAGTTGGTTAAGGGATCGAAGGTGGATCATATTCTCAACGATTGGAGTTGAATATCTCTTCAGGTATAATTTCCATTGTCCTAAAATTATAGTATAGATTTAGCATAAAATAAAAGGTAGAAATTTAAATTGTTGTAAGCATCTAATTTTGGTTTAGGCTTATGTTATCTAAAATATTATTGATTAGTTAAAAATGAAGACTAGATCAATCTATATGTATGGATGTTTAGATCTCTATATTGGAGTTATTATTGGTATAGTTTATGGTACTAATCTTGGTATTGTAGCATTTGAGAAAGGAAAGCCAAATATTGTTGAAGGTAATTTCAATAAATAAATTTCAAAGGACTTGGGTAAGTATTTCACGATTTATGGTTTTGTTTCAAGTAATTAATAGATGCATGTTTTATAAATGGTTTTAGGATAGTTTGCAAAGTGTTTGACAAAATCTGTGAATGAGTAATGTTATAAATTTATTTATGCACGAATAAGTGCTAACTTGCAGAAGTAAAAAAATGGACATGTACCCAAAATATGCTTGGAGGAATTACAGAATCAACCCTTAAAAGAAAATGAAAAAATAATGGCAACTAAAGTATAGTTTGGAAGATCAAATGCTTGAGGTAAGTTGGAGATAAATTTTAGTTATGGCTTATGTTTCATATTCTTCAATGTTTTGTTATTCAAGTTGTTGTAATAGTACTATTAGAATTTTTATAGAAAGCCTTAATGGCTGTAGCATTCAGGGCTTCCATTTGTTCGTTAAATTGTAGCAATTGGTGCAAAAATCTTGTCACTCATGTCAAATGAATTAGCTTGTGGGTGGTAAAATGTTTCAAGAACTCATATGGTGGATTTAGAAATGTGTGTTTTCAATGAGCATATATTAGTAGCATGACTCTGGGTTGTTTTTCCTCATGTAGAGGTGTCGCTGTAAGTTTTCATTCCATATGTTTGACAAAAGTCATAAATGAAACATTTAGGCTATAAATTTTGTTGTTTTAAAGAATCGCATTTCTGGGCGTCCCTGTTGCGATTTAGCTCCACTTCAGGGGGTATCTGTACCAATAGGCCATTCCACCCCAAGTTTGATTCCAAAAATCAAGGTTTCGGACATCAATTCCCAAATCTGCTCTGTTTTGCAGATTTGCTGTTGCATGTAGAACTGCCTGTTCTTTTGTCTTGCTGTTTGGTTCTTTTTATATTGGAACTGCTTGATAATTTATAGTGATGAATCTGATATAGGCTAACCACTTGGAAATTGTTTTTAAAGTATAAATGGTTAATAATTTGAAAATTTAAATAACCTTATGGCAACTTGTTTTATGACTGCCAACTATTTGTCAAAATTCCTCAATGGCTGTACCTTACAATATTGTGAGCTATGTTTGAAATTTCTAAATACTTATATTCATTGGTATAGCTTCAACAATGAATATGGCTGATAGTCTACTAATATCTTAAGTTCAATTATTGACACTACTTACAAAAAAAAAATGAAGTCATGTAACTTTGGATTCATGTTAGCTAATTGTTGTGAAAACACCTTAAAGAGATAATGGTTGTAAGTGTTTGAAAAAATGCCTCAATGGATGTACATTTCATACGTGTAAATTGGTTTTCATAATGTTCAATGGTTGCCTCTAATTATGTTTATGAACCGTCCATAAAACAAAAGGGTTAAGTTAATTTAAGATTTGCAATCAAGGTATTTCTAGTGTAATAACTCCATTGAGTTAAAGGGTCTTGCTGAAAAGTCGAAATTGTAGTAAGTAATTTGTTGCAATATTAGCTCACATATGAATTCCTAATTATGGGATGCCAACTCTATATAATTTAAATTATCCTTTTAAGAAAATAATTCATAAGCATGTTATTAGTCACTCTTGAACACATTTAATTACAACGGAATTAACAATTAGCTTATTGTAAATTGTGGTTCATAAAGATTGACATTTATTCATCCCACTAAACAATTTATATTTTAAAGGTGATTTTAGTCTTGAGAAGCAAGTATTATGGTTGTATTTTTTTGGATCTTGATAAACCTTGAACTTGGTAGCTTTGAAGATAAGTTGATAGAATTTAGGGTGTAGTGTAAAGGACACCAATAACTTGTATATAAATAATAATAATAATAATAATAATAATAAAATAAAATAAAGAATAATAATAATAAATTAATTAATTAATTAAAAATTAAAAAAAAATATCGCATTTTGATTTAATATAATATTTCTCTATAATAATTATGGTAGGTAAGGTGGGACCTTACATATGGTATCAGAGCCAAGTTACAACACTAGGCCTAATGGGCCAACATGCTTATTTGTAGTTTGATTATGTATGAATGTTGATTTTGCATGCAAGTTGAGTTCTTGTATATCTTGACTTGGAAGCATATTGGTTGCATAGAGGATATTATTATCATTATGTCATTTAGTGACTCATGAAATAAAATAAAATAAAATTCCCTTATATTCCTTTATATTTTGTTAAGACACATTATCAACAATATGTTAAAATGCTTAAAGACATGTAGGGAAAGGATGTGCTTGAGAAAGTTGGAGTTAAACCCAAGTATGTGAATGACTTGATTTTCAATCAATGAGTGAGATAGGTGGAGTGAATGCATGGTTTCATATATTTTTAGTGCATCATTTTCAATGTGATATGGGCTTAGTAGCTATCTTTACTTGCTGAAATCGTATCTACCGAGAAGAATATTGGCTTAATCTGGACTATAGTGTGATGACCTTGGTGCGTATGCTTTGGGAATGAGCAACAAGTGTAAGGCTGCGATTCCATTAATGTGATGATTGAGTTCATCATGATAATTTTGAATCTTTTCGTACCTACACTAGAGGAAACTTAACTAAAAGCTACCTTGAAAGATGTCACTTTTAACTGTGAATGTAAACTCAAGAGTGATGTATGTGTATTAAGTAGATGTGTTAAAATAGGATTTGGGAATACATTCTTAATGAGTAAGAATGAAATTTCTCTAATTTCTTTGACATGATTTTGTGTATTTTGGGTTGACATTAGGCATCAAATAGCTTTAAATTACTCAATTACTAGGTTGAGGTATGAACTTCCTAATAAACAAGAGGCTTAAATGATTGGTGCATGATGGGTTGTGGAAGCCATCTTAAGGAACACTTGAATGTTATGTTTTCCTTAAGCTAATGTATGGATGTGGAATCCATACTAGCATATATCTTTGAGAAAATGTATGGGTGTGGAATCCATACTAACATATATCTATGATCTAATGTATGGGTGTGGAAACCATACTAGCATATATCTATGAGAAAATGTATGGGTGTGGAATCCATACTAGTATATATATATGAGATAAGTAATGAGGTAAGGTATGGGTGTGGAATCCAAAGTAAAATATATCTATGAGCTAAGTAATTCTTCTAGTTAGAATATTTTGATGGAATCTGATATTCATGATTAAGGAATGATTATGTGTAATTAAAGTTAGATGGATAGAGATTTGTAACACAAATTTGCTTGAGCTTTAAATCCATTATTTTTATTACAGATGAAGATACTAAGATTGGTATACTAAACACCATTAGGTGGTTTAGAATGTTTGGAATAATTGACTTGATATATGGAAGTGTGAACTAGATATCTATCCTCTAGTATTGTAATACTTTTGTATATATTGAATTTAGGTAGAACTAAAATGTCTTTCAAATTCTTGAAATGTAGAAAAAGATTATTGTGATAAGTTGATGAAATAACTTTTCTATTGGCTTAAGACAAATTAGGTCTAGGAAAGCCATAATAGTCTCTTTAATGATCTTATCAGTTGAATATTGGTTGCATTCTATTTAACCAAATTAATTAGAGAAATTATGAGGATTGAACTCATGTATTTCTCTAAACTATTGTTAGTTAGGCGATCACGTCAAAATTCAAATTATTTATAAATTGTGAAGAGAATAACATGTTTAGAAGGTAAATATTTTATGTGGTGAGAACTTGTTTTATTTGAAATTAATGAAAAAAAAAAAAAACACATGTGATTAATTAAAAGCTTAGTTGAGTTCTTGTTTTACTAGAATATGTGCTTGTGATATTTTTTTAGGGAGAAATTGAAGGAGAGTGAGATCACATTTTCATTGATTCGAATTATTGCATGGTGATTGTATTATATGTGGAATGGGGGAGATTGTTTGATTTAGGAATTTTGTGTTGGGATGTATAGTTGTATGAGTATTTATTAGTCCTACAGAATGTTGTAATAATTTGAGAGGGTGTTAATTCTCCTTAAAACAAAAGGGTTTAACTTTAGGCTAGAAATTCCCTTGTGATAGTCTAAATCTTATTTAAATTTGACAAGATTCATCACATTTTGAGAAATTTATGGTTTTCATAGTTTGTTGTTGTGTACGTATTAATAGTAAGGGATAAGACATGAAAGAAAATGAATTGATTAATTACTGAATAGAAATCATGAGCGATTTCATAGTTGGAAAACAAATTGACTTAGAGTTATATAGATACCATATTTGCATAATTATGAGATTTGTTCTTGATTAAAAGTCATTTTCAAAAAGATATCATTCATCTACTTTTAGATGAAGATCTTCTAATAGATTCATTTCATAATTGATTCTCAAGTTAGAGAAGTGAATAATAATGAAGATTATGCAAACTAAATGTATGATCTATAATACATAAGTGGGTCAATGAGGAATGTATTTAACCTTAGGTTTTTAGTTTAAAAAAAAAATAAAAAAAAATTGGTGCCTTGAACCTCAAATTGTATTTTTGCCTAAAGAGTAAACGTTTGGTAAAAACTAAAGATAAATCCTAGATATTTCGATTGCAAGGATGTCTTATGGAATGAAAAGAGGAAAATTGGATTGAAAAGACATAAAGCAAGTGGGATGTAAGAGTGTGTTTTATATATAACGTCATGTTTTGTTGGGTAAGAGTGGGTTTTATATATAACATCATGTTTTGTTGCATAATTTCACTCACAATTGTATGTGGATTATTTTATGCCAATTTGATTGTGATATGGTATGGACCATCATTGTTGTGTGTACAACCAATGTGTGTTCTATTTATAGCTTGGAAAGCTCAACATCCTATAGAACCAAGAAGATGACACATGTGGGATTCATATAGACTATGAGAAAGAAGAACATGTAGAATATCAAATTATTATAGATAAATTAAGTAGATATCATATCAATTACATACAATAGTATTTTTATATGGTACTATAAATTGTATGGTTGGTTTTGATATAGAAATATTTGGTATTTTATATCAACACATGTCTAATATGGCGTGGATATATTTTCTACTTGATTAAGAATGGTATGTTTAGTTTTCATGGAGTTGCTTCCAAACTATGGATTGGCATGAAAAAAAAATATATATATATCAAATACATAAGGTTAACAACTTATTGATAGGAGAATCTAAAAGAACTAAGTATCTTATGACCGTAGGAAAAACTTCGGGCCAAGTTTAGCCCAAGAGGGGGAGTATGTAGTGTCCCTTAATAGTGAGATAGCTTTGATGACACTTAGAGATGGTGATTTTGATATAATATTATGTATGAAAGACTTATGTACATGCTTATATGCTATGACCTGGTTTGGGTCACTTGGTTGTTGTGTGCTTGTGATAATATCTATGGTTGCGTGCACAAGGATTTATTTTGGTTAAGAGAATATTAGCGATGTTTTCTCTTTTGGTATCCTATTTTGGACATAAGTGTATGACGTGAATGGTGATTTAGAATTGAGACACAGATCCATGGACGATCATGGTTATGTGAAACATATGGTTAATTATGATTTATGGATGATACATGATTTGTATGATTATATGTGCATAATATCGTACTAAGCATGATGTGGCAGGGGACTTGGTCATTTCCAACAGGGATGCTCAAGTTATAAATGACTGCGGAAGTCATTTCTCCAAAACCAAAATGACTATGGAAGTCATGCACAATATTTGGTAAAATTTGAATAAGTTAATTATGAAATTCATTTGATTGATTTGATCATTGAGATTGTGATGTGTGCAGGTCTTGGAAGAAGACCTTACCAACGAACCATCAGATGGATATAAGCTCACAATCAGTACCTTAAGGTGAAACGTGGAGTTTCAAAGCAGAATAGATGAGAAGCCATGGAAATTAGGGCACGGAGTCCTAAATCTATGAAATATAAAGACGTGGAGTCTTGGATATATGATAAAAGGATTAGGACGCGGAGTCCTAAATCCATGAAATATAAAGACGCGGAGTCTTGAATCTATAATGAAATGTTTGGGGCGCGGAGTCCATAATATTTAAAAAGATCAAGGTGTGAAATCTTGGATCTTTAGAGTAGATTAGGGCGCGGAGTCCTCAATCTACTAAGGCACAAAGATGCATACAATAGGGGTGCGGAATCCCTATTATCCGGAAGAAAAATACCACTCATGGGCAACTCATAGATGAATTTCCTTAATAATCTAATTCCTAACAATTTTGGAGTGACTTTCTAAAAATAGAAAGTCATGTCTACCATTTCAAGTATGACTTTCCAAAAATAGTAAATCACCTCCAATCAATGGGTAAACAAGTATACTTGAAGGAAAATCACTTAACTTATGATTAATCAATTGTCATAGTTCAATCTCGAATTAATCCTCAATATTATTAATATTATTAATATCTTTTATGAGACTATGATATTATTATTAAAAGGAAATTATATCTCCTCAATCACTTCACACCTCTCTCCTTCATGACTCTCATGGCTCTATGTAACTCTCTCTATTCTAAATATTACATTACACTTTCTTTTATGCACTCATCAAGGAATGGCATATTCCTCTTATACTCACTTTAATGCATATGTTACACTCTCATTAAATAAGGCATGCATACCTCTCCTTAATGGCATAATTTACACTCCTCTAAAAGGAATACAATGCATGCATATTACTCCTCCTTTGTAACAAGAATTGGTTGCTCCTCCTATATATGAGTCTCATGTATTCTCATTTGGGGGGAAAAGGGGTAATGCCAAGAGTGGAAGAGACTTGAGGAATATTGTGAGAGGGAGAGATATGGAGAGTATCCAATTACTTCCAAAACAAATCTGAATTTCTTATTAATCTACCAAGTATCTATTGAGGTTGAACATGAGTGGTATTTAGAGGAAGTGAAAACTATCTTCCTTAGTTTTCCTTGCATCTCTCTCTCTACTGTTGTATTTCGGTACTGTTTGTGAGCTTTTACAGCTCGGGGGTTCCAGGGGGAGGAGTTCTCCTTGGATATGGTTGGGTGGAAAACCGGATGGTTCAAATGAGTTGGTTAAGGGATCAAAGGCGGATCATATTCTCAACGATTGGAGCTGAATATCTCTTCAGGTATAATTTCCATTGTCCTAAAATTATAGTATAGATTTAGCATAAAATAAAAGGTAGAAATTTAAATTCTTGTAAGCATCTAATTTTGGTTTAGGCTTATGTTATCGAAAATATTATTGGTTAGTTAAAAAAATGAAGACTAGATCAATCTATATGTATGGATGTTTAGATATCAATATTGGAGTTATTATTGGTATAGTTTATGGTACTAATCTTGGTATTGTAGCATTGAGAAAGGAAAGCCAAATATTGTTGAAGGTAATTTCAATAAATAAATTCCAAAGGACTTGGGTAAGTATTTCACGATTTATGGTTCTGTTTTAAGTAATTAATAGATGCATTTTTTTATAAATGGTTTTAAGATAGTTTGCAAAGTGTTTGACAAAATATGCTTGGAGGAATTACAGAATCAACCCTTAAAAGAAAATGCAAAAATAATGGCAACTAAAGTATAGTTTGGAAGATCAAATGCTTGAGGTAAGTTGGAGATAAATTTTAGTTATGGCTTATGTTTCATATTCTTCAATGTTTTGTTATTCAAGTTGTTGTAATATTACTATCATAATTTTGACAGAAAGCCTTAATGGCTGTAGCATTCAGGGCTTCCATGTGTTTGTTAAATTGTAGCAATTGGTGCAAAAAGCTTGTCACTCATGTCAAATGAATTAGCTTGTGGGTGGTAAAATGTTTCAAGAAATCATATGGTGGATTTAGAAATGTGTGATTTCAATGAGCATATATTAGTAGCATAACTTTGGGTTGTTTTTCCTCATGTAGAGGTGTAGTTGTAAGTTTTCATTCCATATGTTTGACAAAAGTCATAAATGAAACATTTAGGCTATAAATTTTGTTGTTTTAAAGAATCGCATTTCTGGGCGTCCCTGTTGCGATTCAGCTCCACTTCAGGGGGTATCCGTACCAATAGGCCATTTCACCCCAACTTTGATTTCAAAAATCAAGGTTTCGGACATCAATTCCCAAATCTGCTCTGTTTTGCAGATTTGCTGTTGCATGTAGAACCGCCTGTTGTTTTGTTTTGCTGTTTGGTTCTTTTTATATTGGAACTGCCTGATAATTTATAGTGATGAATATGATATAGGCTAACCACTTGGAAATGGTTTTTAAAGTATAAATGGTTAATAATTTTAAAATTTAAATAACCTTACGACAACTTGTTTTATGACTGCCAACTATTTGTCAAAATTCCTCAATGGTTGTACCTTACAATATTGTGAGCTATGTTTGAAATTTCTAAATACTTATATTCATTGGTATAGCTTCAACAATGAATATGGCTGATAGTCTACTAATATCTTAAGTTCAATTATTGACACTACTTACAAAAATAAATGAAGTCATGCAACTTTGGATTCATGTTAGCTAATTGTTGTGAAAACACCTTAAAGAGATAATGGTTGTAAGTGTTTGACAAAATGCCTCAATGGTTGTACATTCCATACTTGTAAATTGGTTTTCATAATGTTCAATGGTTGCATCTAATTACGTTTATGAACCGTCCATAAAACAAAAGGCTTAAGTTAATTTAAAATTTGCAATCAAGGTATTTATAGTGTAATAACTCATTGAGTTAAAGGGTCTTGCTGAAAAGTCAAAATTGTAGTAAGTAATTGTTGCAATATCAGCTCACATATGAATTCCTAATTATGGGATGCCAACTCTATATAATTTAAATTATCCTTTTAAGAAAATAATTCATAAGCATGTTATTAGTCACTCTTGAACACATTTAATTACAACGGAGTTAACAATTAGCTTATTGTAAATTGTGGTTCATAAAGGTTGACATTATTCATCCCACTAAACAATTTATATTTTAAAGGTGATTTTAGTCATGAGAAGCAAGTATTATGGTTGTATTTTTTTTGGATCTTGATAAACCTTGAACTTGGTAGCTTTGAAGATAAGTTGATAGAATTTAGGGTGTAGTATAAAGGACACCAATAACTTCTATATAAAAATAATAATAATAATAATAATAATAATAATAAAATAAAGAATAATAATAATAAATAAATAAATAAAAATAAAATAAAATAAAATAAAAAATATCGCATTTTGATTTAATATAATATTTCTCTATAATAATTATGGTAGGTAAGGTGGGACCTTGCACACATGTACAACAATCTCAAGCATTCACTGACACTTGTAGATCCTCTCCAAGACCAATGTATAACATTATCAAAATTAGATACCAAATATGGGAAATGTTTCCCTAATAAACAAGGCTCCTCAACTCTAAGACCTATAGCAGCCACCAACACTTGTATGAAACACATGTACGCAGCATCCACCAACACCTATATGCAGAAACTAGTAAGAAACCCTCTCTTACACATCTGAGGGTATTTGGTTGTGATTGATATGTACACATTCCAGAGGAGAAAAGAACCAAGTTGGATAGTAAATTTGAAAGGTGCATCTTTATTGGGTATAAGGATGGTTTAAAAGGTTATAAGATTTGGAACCCAGAAACAAGGAAGGTTGTGTAAAACTAAGATTTGGTGTTTAGAGAGGTGAAAGTTGTTATTAAACATGAATTCCTACCAAAGGAACCTAAGAAGATAGAGTTTGAACTAAAGGAGGAGGAATCAGACTCTACAACAGAACAAGAATCGGAAGAGGAAGAGCTACTGACTTCAATTTTGAGAAGATCAGTTCGAGAGAGAAGGTAGTCAGAAATGTATAGTCCATCTTCTCTCTGTTCATTTTTTTCTTTATCTATAATTTATGGTGATCCCAGAACTTTCAAGGAGGTAGTGGAGTCAGAGGATGGAAAAATCTGGAAATAGGCCATGGTTGATGAAATTGCATCTTTGGACCAAAATGAGGCTTGGGATCCGGTGGAGTTGTCATTTGAAAGGAGACCCTTTGGAAACAAATGGGTGTTTAAGAATAAGATTAATGAAAAAGGAAAGGTGGTTAAATACAAAGCTCGATTGATAACAAAATATTATTCCCAGGTGTCGTGAATTTATTTTGGTAATATTTTTTCTCCTGTTTCCAAGTTAGATTATATTAGATTGCTTTTATTAGTTTTTGGTGGTTTTTATTTTTAGGTAGCACATATGGATGTGAATACAACATTTTCTCACAAGAATTTGGAATAATAGATATACATGAAGCAACTAGAAGGCATTGCAGTGGAGGGTAAGAAATAACTAGTATACTGGTTTAAAAAGTTTTTATATGGTTAAAATAGTCACCAAGCATGTGGTATCAAAAATTTGATACATATATACAGGGAATTGTCTTCACAAGAAGCAAAGCAGATCATTGTGCATTTTAAACTAATTGGTGATCATTTTATTTAATTGGTCTTGTATGGGGATGATATGTTGTTGATTGGAAATGACAAAGAAATTGTCCAAGATTTGAAGATCCAATTGTCCTCCAAATTTGACATGAAGGCTCTTGGTGCTGCAAACTATATTTTGGGCATGAAAATTAAAAATTATTGGGAAAAGAGGGAGATCTGGTTAAGCTAGAGGAAGTATTTCGAGACAATATTGCAGAGGTTTAATATGTATGTTAGGAAATTGGTGAAGGTTCCTATTCCTGTAGGTGTAAAGTTATATGTTGAACAATGTCCCAAGACACAAGAAGAGGAAGAGGACATCTCCCGTGTTCCATATGCAAGTGTAGTTGGTAGCCTAATGTATGCAATGATTTGTACAAGACCAAACATTGCACATGTAGTGGGAGTATTGAGTAGGTTTATGTCAAAACTAGGGAAGGAGCATTGGACAATAGTGAATTTGGTTTTCAGGTATTTGCGTGGCACTGTTGATTATGGTTTGTGCTACCAAGAAAGACTAGGATTGGACAGAGTTATGAATATTCCTGGCTTTGTTGATGTAGACTAGGTTAGAGATCTAGATCTAAGAATATATACAAGTTGGTATGTGTTTAATCTATTTGGAGGAGCAATCAGTTGGATTATAAAAATACACTCTACAATGGCTCTTTCAACTACAGAGGTTGAATACATGGCAACCACTCATGCAAGCAATGAAGTAGTTTGGTTGTAGAGATTATGTTCAAGTATGGGGTTGGTACAACGAGCTATAATGATATACTGTGAGAGCCAAAGTGAAATTTTCTTGGCAAGGAACCCTTCTTATCATTAAAAAACAAAGCACATTGATGTTCAGTATCACTTTGTGAGGGATATGGTTGAGGAAAAAAGGTGTTTCTGGTAAAGGTGGACACTTTGAACAATGTTGCAGATGCATCGAAAAATTCCATGAGAACTGATAAGTTTTCTTGGTGTAGAGAAACAATGGGAATGGTAGGGCTAGACCAATGGCTAATCTCTCATGTGACCCCCTATGTGGAAAGAAAACAATAAGTGGGATAATGTTGGGTGTGTGCTAAATTATTTCCATGACTATTATTATGTGTTGTACATTATTTTCGGTGTAGCAGTGGGGTGGAAGACCGGCTAGTAGCCCTCCTGCACAGGGTCTGAGGTAGCACCCCGAGAATTTTCTTTTTATGCGGACCCAATAATATTTGGGTAGACCCAAGGATGGGGCATAAACCCAAACATTGTGGGTAGATATACCCATAGTTTTTTTCATGGGTTTCGCACATGGTTTTGGTCATGATGGTTTTCTACCCATGGTATTTTGTAGATCCATTCAAGGGACCTACGGTTATGTTATAATCTAGGGTTAATGGATTGGGTTTTATGAATGTTTCAGCATGTATACATATGTATTTTAACATTGAAAGGAATGTAATAAAAAATCAATCTAGCAGCCCCTATTTTGGGATATAGGGGAAAATATCTGTGTATATTTTTTTTATGTTATCACCATTATATATTCTATGTTTTAAGAATTTATTTGTAGTTAATTTATGTACATGGTTAAAACCTACACAACCTGAATATATTCTTATTTATGCCCTTACTATTTCCTCTCATCCGGATTCATGGTATAGTTGCTTGGTTCATACTGGGGCCACTCATCACCTCTCTCGGTATAAAAAATCTCTCTCTAATTTGGTAGAGAGGGAGTCAAATTTGAAAATTATTCTTGGAGACAAATCCACTTATCCTGTGAAAGGCTTTGGGTCCATCAAATTCCATTTGGAGTCTAGAGAATTTTTTGTGCTCCATGATGTGATATATGCTCCAGGGTTGAAGAAGAATTTGGTATCAATATCTTCTTTGGAAGGCAAAGGGATGAGGGTTTCCTTCATCAAGGGAAAGGTTCTAACTTGGCATATTGGATCACCTATGAGAGATGCATTTACATTGGGATCAAGATTTGAAGGACTCTACAGGGTTACTTGAAGATCTCTCGTCTCATTGTTCCATGATTCAAATCATCTAATAAAACTATGGCACCAAAGATTGGCCCACTTACATTATGATGCTCTTATGAAATTGAAGAAATTGGTTTATGGTATTCCCTATGTTCAATCCCAACATGGTGGAGTATGTCTAGGATGTGTTAGTGGGAAGAATACAAGGGGAAATTTTCCCTCTATCGAGAATAAGACAAATTACATCCTCCATGTCATTTATTCTGACTTAGGTGGTCTGATGCCCATACATTCTCTTGGTGGTTGTCTCTATTACATCACCTTCATTGATAAAGTTTCAAGAAATACATGAATATATTATTTGAAGCACAAGGATTAAGCCTTAGAAATATTCATGGAGTTCAAAGCTTTGATCGAAAATCAAACAGGGAAGAAAATAAAGGTATTCAGGTCTGACAATGGTGGAGAGTACACTTTGAATGAGTTCATTGATTTTTGCAAGAAGGAAGGTCTCAAGAAGGAGACAATTGTACCCTATAATCCCTAAGAAAATGAAGTAGTTGAAAGCAATAATAGGTATATTTTATAAGTCACTTGTGCCATGCTCCATGATAAAAAGTTATTGAAGTTCCTTTGGGGAGAAGCAACAAATGTTGTTGTATATGTTCAAATCAGGGTGCCTCATTAATAATTGGACAACAAGACCCCCGAATAAGTGTTTAAAAGTGTCAAGCCCAATGTTAGACATCTTTGTATCTTTGGTTGACCCATATAATTTTATGTGTCAAAGGAAAAAATAAACAAGTTGGAAGCCATAGGAAGAAAATGTATGTTTTTTTGGATATTGTGAAAATTTTGAGGCATTTAGATTATATATTCCTGGTCAAAGGAAGGTTGAGATTAGCAGGGATGTAAAATTCAATGAAGACTCTGCCCTTGGAAAAGCAAGGGACCTTCCTCTGCCTCGTCCTCCTGAGAAGAAGAATGATGATATGGATATTTTAGATGGTCCTTCCATTCTTGAATCTAAGACATATATTGTTTATTATCCCATGGAGCCCATGGTTCCCTTATATCCTCCCCCATGTGATCCTCTAAATAGAAAGAGGCCACTTTGGCTTCGAGCCATATTGCAGGATGATGAGAGACGAGCTTCCATTCGAAGATCATTTAGAGAAAGGAAGAATTCATGCAGGTACCAGGGATATGTTGAAGCCATGAGTACTATGATTCAAGTCTAACCTCCCACATTTGAAGAAGACATAAAAGAACAAGTTTGGAAAGATGATATGGTTGAAGAATATGAATCGATCATGAAGAATGATGTATGGTATGTTGTGCCAAAACTGAAGGGGAAATCTATGGTGACTTTAAAATGGTTATTCAAGATCAAGCATGGAATTTATGGTAGCATTGAGAAATATAAAGCAAGGTTCGTGGCCCAAGGATTCTCCCAAGAAGAGGCAAAATATTACGATGATATATTTACACATGTGGAAAAATATACAACCATTCATTCAATAGTGGCCCTTTCCACAATTTAAGGTTGGAATCTTCATCATATCTACATAAAGACAACATTCCTACATGTTATGTTACATGAAGAAGTGTATGTTGAGCAGCCAAAGGGATTTGAAGCAGAGGATAGAAAGACACATGTTTCATTAGGGGATTTTTCAGTTCTAAAATGGGTCTACTAAGGGAATTATAAAATAATAGTGGAAATAATAAAATAAGATTGTTGTTGGGTATGTGTTATATTCTTTCCACGAATATTCACATGCATGGGGGGGTTATAGGGGGGTAAAATCCCCCCTTGTTTTTTGCATCGGGCGCAAGGGGGGGGGGGGGGGGAAGCCCCCCTATCTAGGGGTTTGCAGGGGACGGGTATCCCCCTGCATGGGGTCCAGGGAAGGGCCCTGGGAAAAAAAATTTGGACCATATTTTAGGTAGGCAGACCCGCCTATGCTTTTGTGCATGGGTTTGCACATGGTTTTGGGGCATGATGGTTTTTGCCCCTTGGTATTTTGTAGATCTAGTCAAGGGAACTATGATTATGTTCTAATCTAGGTTTAATGGATTGGGGTTTATGAATTCTTTGGAATGTATATATATGTGTTGTAACATTAAAAGGAACATAATGAAAAATCAAGCTAGTAGTCCCGATTTGGGATCCGGGGGAAAAAAACTCTATGTATATATGGTTTATGTTTTATGCCCTTGCTATTGTTTATTTTATGTTTTTAAGAATTTTTTTGCAGATAATTTCAGTACAAGGTTAAAACCTGCAATTATATTACATCATCACATTTTAAAGGGAAAAAAGAAAAAACTATTTTTTCAACTCATATTTTCAACTTATATCCCTATGGTTTTACTCAAATTTCTAGCGGAAGCACTCGTTGGATGAATAATTTGACTCCTTGGCCAAGGCGTACACATGTTTCATACTTTAGATGGACCTTTCTACATGAAAAAATGAGAAATACATGAAAAATGTGATTGCAATCACAATTTTTCATGTATTTATCATTTTTCGTGTAGTATGGTCCATCAAAAGTATGCAAAATGGGTAGTCCTTGGATGAGGAATCAAATTTTGCATCCAACGAGTACTCCCACTCAGAATTTGAGTAAAATCTTAGGGAGATATGTTGAAAATAAGAGTTGAAAAAGTAGTTTTATTATTCTATTAATTTTTAATATTTTTACTTTTTTACTCCAAAAATGGTGAATCGTCCCCCATGGTTGACATTATCATATTAAATACTATTGGATCTTGTAAAGTTTATTTTGGTTGTGCATTTTTCTTAGGAGGCCCATTTTATACCTCAAAAATTCTCTAATGTGCAGGTTGAAGAAGGCATTATATTGTTTGAATCAAGCCCCCAAAGCATGGTACGCATGCATAGACAGTTATTTGGTGAAGCTGGGATTCACATGAAGTAATGTTGATCCAAACCTCTACTTTAAGGGAGTCCAAGGTATGCCATTGATTTTGGTTTTATATGTTGATGATCTATTCTTGACAGGTTGTGAGCCCCTAATTATCAAGTATAAGAGGGAGCAAGATTCTGAATTTGAGATGAAATACCTTGGAGTCGTGCACTACTTTATGGGCCTTGAGGTGTGGAAAATTCCTGGTGAGATTTTCCTTTCACAAGGAAAATATGTCGTGAAGTTTTTGGAGAGATTTGGAATGACATAATGTAATTCCTTTCCTACACTGATGGAAATGAACTTCAAGAAGTTATGTGGAGAAGTTTTAGGACCTAATTTGGTGAATACATCCAAGTATAGATAGTTGATTGGGGCTTTGATGTTCTTAGTGAACACCTATACAAACATATATTATGCATTCAACATATTTTTAAATTCATGACTGAGCCTCTCCATGTACATTAGGTCACTTCCAAACATATTCTGAGATATTTTCATGGAACGATCACCCTTGGTTTGATATATACCATCGAATATAGTTGACTTCATGAATATACTAATGCAGACTGGGAAGAAAATTTCATCGACGGGAAGAGTACATCTAGATTTTCTTTTAGTATTGGATTTGCAATGATATCTTGGATGAGCATGAAGTAGGAGTGTGTATCATTGAGTATTTCCAAGGCATAATATATTGTCACTAGCATGGCTAGCTACGATGTAGTTTGGTTGGGGAAGCTCTTTGGAGATATATTTGAGCAGGTCCTAGAAACTAAAATGATTTATTGCGACAACAAAAGTGGGATTCATCTCGCATAGAATATTTTATTTCATAACAAGCCCAAGCGCATTGAGATTCAATATCGTTACATTCAAGACATGGTGCAGAGAGGAGTAAACTCCATCATATATCGACAGATGAGAAGATTGCAAAAATTCTTACCAAGGCTTTGTCAAAAGGGAAGTTCTTGGTCTTGTGATATGATATCTAACATTATAGAGGGTGGAAGCTAATTCTCCCCCATTTATAATGTTTGAGAAAATAAATTTTAGTAGAGATAGGACATGATATGGCGACATGATATTATGATAGGATGACATATTGATCGATGGTCAGATGTTGACAGGTGTAATTCTCCCTAGTTGAGAGGAAGTGTTAAATTATGAAACTAGGGTCAAATTACACTTTGGAAAACTCATTTTAGGGATATTATTATTTCATTTAATTCCTCTTTTTGAGAGGACCAAAATCAAACTAAAGAGCATCAAATTTGGACAAGGGAAAGTGAATTTCTGAAGACAATCCCACATATGCACATATGAACAGGTTGACCCTAACAGGAAATTGGTCACACTT
This sequence comes from Pinus albicaulis, assembly GCA_034641835.2. Lineage (NCBI taxonomy): Eukaryota > Viridiplantae > Streptophyta > Pinopsida > Pinales > Pinaceae > Pinus > Pinus albicaulis. The sequence goes on along the minus strand of CM076572.1, from coordinate 1,050,749,537 downwards.
GGAAGCCTATAAATACAAGTGACCTCAAGCTCATTTTTACATCACCAAGAATATTCTTCTTCTCTTCTTCATTAATTGGTTCGTATAGGTTTGAGGCTAGAACGACAAAAGAAGTTTGCAAAGCTACTAAATTACAAGGTCCAAAGCTCACATCTATTTTACGGTTTTGGGTTATAGTCGCTGGCTTGCCACAGGGAAAATTATACCATAGTCATAGGAATCAAAAGCTCAAGGGAGGAACTAGAAGCCTTAAATTGTATGCACAAATCCTCATCCATGCAACCAGGAAGTTTGAATGAAATTTGACCATTAATAGAAGTTGACTATAGTTGACCGTAGATAGGAAAAGTTGTCTCTGATATATTTTTATGCTGGAAACATATTTATGAATTTTATTGTGTTTTTGGATGATATTTCATTGGCCTCGTTGTACTCTCTTCTGAAAATTTTATCAAAATCTAATAAAAGAATATTTTTCAAAGGGTTTTCCCCCTAGTGGGGCTTTACTCTGGTCTTTGACCAAATCTGGTGTCTCTTATTGATGTGTTGATTGTCTCCTTTTTCATTGCATTTATTGTTATATCTTCAATTACTATTGATGATTGGAAATATTAATTTATATTGAAAATATTTCTAATTGAAAGTATTGAAATGGTCTAAAGTAATTGATTTATCATAGAATAATCTGAAAATTAATAGCAAGGGTCATGGTCTATAGTATTTTTGCAAAGGTTATGGAAACAGGTCCATGATATCTTACTTTTATTAGAACTCTTTATAGTACCTTACATTGGTTACAACCTTCATTCCTATGTTATAAGACTCTCTAAATGACCTCAAATTGGTTACAACCTTGGATCCTTGCTACAAGACACTTTCATTGGTAACCATATTTGGTATCTTTGTAATGTTGTTAGTATGAAATCTTAACGCAAGTGTACGGAAAGATATCACTTTAGTTGCACATGAAAAACAATCCTAAAAACAAATATGACTGTCAAACTTATTAGATCTGCAATAGAGGGTCGAAACAAATGAAAAATAAACCCAGATCTATGAAAATAAAGCAGCTAAACAAAAAAATGAAATAAGAGTTTCTCTAAAATATCAAATGGACAAGACAAGAATTATAAAGAATTTGTTGTATTATGTAACACCTGGGAAGAGAACTGATACAACCCCCCTTAATGGGATGGGTTCTTGGATGTCCTCAAACACTTCAGCTTCAGATTTTCTCTCTCAATGGTGTAGAATATGCAAGACATGTGGAACTCAAAGGGACCTCAATAAGCAAAAAGAAAATAAAAGTAAATCAAAGAGTGACAATGATAAGGGGATCAAAGTCTGGCCATAATAAAAGGATCAAAGGTACGAAATGAATGGAAAACCCTCCTATTTATAACAAAATATTGAGTTATCCTTACTAATGGTGCATAATAAAATATTATTAACCAATTTCTAGATCTAACTGCTTGGAATATTTTATTATATTTTTTTGGAGGGAAAAGGAATTTAAATTGGTTAAATCCATTTATTTAGAGACAATAAACAAATAAAATATTTATTTATTATTTCAAAGATGGGATCAAAGAATAATTAAACAAATAATGATTTATTTTATTATTCCTAAATGATTTAGTCAAATTTAACAACGAATATTAATTAAATAATGATTTAATTAATTATTCCTAGAGAATAATAAGATAAATAATGATTTATCTAATTATTTCTCATTAATTGGGTTAAATATGACCAGGAATATAATTAAACAAAGGTTTAATTAATTATTCCTAGAGGAAAATAAAAAAAAGAAGAACTTATTTAATTATTCCTCATGAGGTTTTCTATTTGGACTAGAAATAACTTAATAAACTATGGTTTATTAAAGTATTTCTTAGTAAAAGCAATTTACTATGGTAAAATTGGTCATACATGGTGTATTACAATCCATCTAATTATACATGGTTAGATGACCAAAAATTGTTGTAACAGATGTCCCCCCAATGTGTGAGCCTTAGGAGCTAATTGTATGACCAAAGTACGTTGTAAGAACACAATCACTAGACATTGAAGGGGATTCATAGAGAGAGAGAGATACGTAGGAGAAGTGAAGCGAAAGAGGATAATAACCCTGAGGGGGCGAGACCAACAACTGTAAGTCTCCTTTAATGGTTGAGTACCTATATACAATGAGGCAGGGAGGCATACCTATGTACACCGTGATAAAAAAGTACAAATAATAATGGTTCACCTAGTAAAATTAAACTAAGCTATAAGTACATGATATGTTGGCGTAAACATGGGCCAAAAAAAAATATAATGAATCCCACAAACATATTGCGGCTGGGACAATAACCAGGACTTAATACAGTAATATATGAGTACATGAGATATAATAACAACTAGAGAAGCCCTGATAAATAGGAAAGGGATCTGAAAATATAAATGGATAATATAAGTGATACATGTATGCTAGAGGTGCTACAATCGACGGGGACCAAACCCATCAAATCTGCGGAGTTGCATCTAAGGTTGTAGAAGAGAGTGAGGTCATCCGGGCATGTGGGGGGATACCTGAAGGGCCACCCCCTCATGAGGTCTTAAACATCTCACACACACCCAGAAATTACTGGATCAATCTGTTGGATCACCGAATTATCGAGTATATGAATCTCGATCATGCTAAAGTGGAGCGGATGAGAAACAATCAAGTCAAAGGGAGATGAGAAGCCCCTTTTCCTGATCCTAGGCACCCAAAAATGATGGAATATGGAACCAAGATACATCGCCCTCTATACTTGTCTTCTGGAATGAATGTGCTGATGTCGAGAGAAGGAGGTCCGCCATAGGTGATGCAATGAGGGTCCTCAACTAAGGAACGAGGGAATATAGTAAAGCGAATGATGGACTGACACCAAGGATGATGATGGAATGGGGGGATACTGAGTAGAAAATGGATGACTTCCCTTGTGAGAGCATAAAAAACATGGATGACCACAGCGATTGACTCAACTCCTGAGGGGATGGGGGGCAGTAGGGCTGGAGGCCAAAATGGGCTACATGAGAGAGGGACAAAGCATGAATGGATGGAATACAGTGACAAGAGGAAAAAAGGGACTCATTATGGGAATTTTGAGGTCTAAAATGGGCCTCCTAAGGAAATTATAAAATAATAGTGGAAATAATGAAATAAGATATGATTACATAATCAAATTTTAGAGGTAAAAATGAAAAAACTACTTTTTCAACTCCTATTTTCAACTTATCTCCCAAATTTTTTACTCAAATTTCGATGGGGGTACTCGTTGGATGAAAAATATAATTATTCATCCAAGGGCTACCCATGTTTCATACTTTCGATGGATCCTGCTACATGAAGAATGAGAAATACATGAAAAATGTTATTGCAATCACGTTTTTTTCATGTATTTCTCATTTTTCATGTAGCAGGGTCCATCGAAAGTATGCAACATGGGTACTCCTTGGATGAGGAATTAAATTCTTCATCCAACAAGTACTCCCACTCAAAATTTGAGTAAAACATTTGGGATATAAGTTGGAAATACAAGTTGAAAAAGTAGTTTTATTATTTTATTATTTTTTAATCTTTTTACCCATTTACTTAAAAAATGGTGAATCATCCCCCATCGTTGATATCATCATCTTGAATCCTAATGGTTCTTATAAAGTTTATTTTGGTTGTACATTTTTCTTAGGAGGCCCATTTTAGACCTCAAAATTCCCGCAGGACAGACTCCATGAATGCGATGATGACTCAACTCCGATGCTCTGAACAAGGGCGACTTAATGATGCTGCCACATAGAATAGGCCCGGTGGGGACCATAAAATCATGAGAAAAATATGGTTACTCATGACAAAAATCAACACAAGCGTCAACAAGTATGAAGGATAAGTGGTGCCCCAAGTACTAGTGGCGCAAGTGCAGAAATTCGATTTTGAGAGGCGACGAAGTGATCCTTCATGGAAAAAAGGCTTTCGGATGAAGTATAAAATCACAAAAAGTGAACATATACCCATTTTAGAGCTTGGTGATATATTTCCAATGGTGTTGATGGTTTGTAAAATAGAGTTACGGTTTGGTCACAATTGGTGAAAGAAAAGTTAGGGTGTTTTATTTTAATAGGGGAAGGCCCTAAATCTTGACACGATTGTAGTGGACAAAACGACCATTGGAAACAATATCTAAGACTTTCATGAAGTACCCTCATGGTTCCCATGTTTTGCTTAGATTACGCAGACCAAAAGATGAGACAACATAGAACCACTTTCAGACCTTAGAATCTAGCCCTCCTAGGTCCAGAGAGGGATCTCTCTATATGAGTCAAAGTATATGTATTTGAGGCTCGTATGTTATGATTTTAGGCTAGTTATAGGTCGAGGTTGTTTGTTTGATTGTTTATGTTTGGTTGGAGGGAATCAGGAAAAGAAGGACCAATATAAGACAAGGATGAGCAAAGAGGAAGTTTAGGCAGAGATAGATAACTCAGAGAACATCAAAGCCATTGGGCTATGGAGTCAAGAAAGGATTTATTTGTAATCAATGTGCAAGCTTTCATTTGGGCTAGTCATCTAGAGCATTAGGATCTTAAAGGATGATTGGTGGGATGGGACATTAAGGACAGAAAATAAAAGGAGGAGAACCAACCAACTCTGTCTATAGATCAGGTCAGAGGTCATTTAACTCCAGACCTTCTTGGAAAAAATTAGAGGCAAAACAAGGGATCTTGGAAAGGTTAACTGGTCGTGCAAGGATCCTAGTGGACAGGGCTAACACTAATCCCCAGTGTTCCCAAACCTTCCAGCTAAATCCTACCAAGAACATCTAAACATGGACTTCATCAATTCATACATTAGAGAGCAGGAAATATCATCCACTACACTGGTTAAATCAATTGAAATCAACATTCAGATACACATATAAGCAGAAAACATTGAGGTAGGGAGAGCAGGAAACATAGGGCACCTATCAAGGGTGAATCCTATATTATACTTCTGTTGCCTACAAGTAGAAATGAAATGAAACGGAACATAACATAAGAGCAAGTCAATCAAAAATACAGAGAAAGAGGAAACATCACCAGCTGCTTTAGATCAGGATCCAAAGAAACATGCTTGTCATATTAAAAACAACACCAATCAGGTACATTATAGCCCATAGCTTGAACATTCAGTCTGAATACATCTAATCTCAGTCTATCTTACAATATACATAGAGAACTTGTCTCAAATAGGAACAATGCTTGCATTCCACTGATTTCTCATCAACAACCATTACAATGTTTCCTTCTGTGCTTTATAGCAAAGGATGAACCTAAGATCGACTAAAGGAGTAGGCGAAAATTAAATGTATCTTTAAACGCAACAATGAATGCAGGGCCAAAACCCATTCTACTTGACATGCTATGTATTTAATCTCTGTCACCTTCCTTGTGAGAGAATGATCCGCTCCTGATTTGATCTTGACATCTTTTGGCTGAAGTACTCCAGGTGTCTTGAACAAAAATAAAATAAACTACCGAAAGGTCTGTCACATAAATGTTTCGGTGATTTTGAACTGTTGTCTTTTGCTTGTGCTCGGTAGTCCGTAATCCGTCGGCTTGCTCCCTCTAAAATTTGGATTAAAATCTCAAGATCTTCATAAGCTCACTTTAATCTTCCTTTTTCTCTGCACTGAAACACTCTGTCGCTCCATTTGCTTCTCATAGGGTAGCTCGGGTTTTAATGGTGATGGGAGATTTTTAGAGCTCGAAATCCTGCTTTTCTTTAGTGCAAATCCCATCAGCGGCTTTCCTTGACAATTCTATAGCAGCGTCGGCCCTTGGATTTAATTCTGTCTGCAAACTCCTCCATTAAGATGGTACAACAGAAACATAGAGTCTTTCACCTCTAGCGACCCTGCAAAACAACAAACCTGTGAGGAAAACCATGGGTGTGAATGATGGAGGAGGCGGGGACACACTGTGGATGTGGAAACAAGCCATGCAGATGGGATGGAGGGCAAAAATGCAGAGGAAATGGTGAGAAACGTGCTGGCGGGCGGTTGACAGAACGCGGAGCAAATATACGTGAAATACATTAAAAAACACGAAAAAGAACTATTATATGCAATGGAATGGGAGTATGTACGGCGGACGCACGTGGAGGTGACGTGGCGGGACGGAAAACGATGGACGGGTGACGTGGAGGCCCCGGGGCAACGGAATGGTCAACAATGAACAGACAGATCTGGACCGTCGATCGAGCGAAGATCAACGGCGGAGAACGACGGAAGGCGGGCCCGTGGGTACGATGGACGGGTGTTAAATGGTGTGCAGCTTCGGGAGATGACAGCCGTTGGATTAAGCACATAGGATCGGACGGCGGTGATTGATTCCGCTGCATATCTTTTGGCCGAAATTTAATGCGCGAGGAGAGCGGAGGCCTGAGTTAAAACACGCGCATCTCCAGAGTATGATGGTTGCTGGATGAGGGCTCCAGGATCTGACGGCTATCATTTATTCCGCTACCCGTCTATCATCCGAACAATAGCGCGCAAAATGAAAGCAGTTTCAGGTTCGTACAGAGGACACACGGCGATTACTGTATGGAATCGATGTGATTCGCGGAATACCGCCTGCCCAGCAAAGGTGCTGCGGAACAAACAACGTGGTTTTGGAAACAGCGCACGGTCAGGGGGGGTCCACGGGGAATGCCGCACTCCGCGTCGTCCGATCTGTGGAGCAGATCGACGGCGGAGATTTATCGAAAGATTAAACCGGCGGCAAACCTTAGAAATTGATTAAAAACTCGAAAATGCGCGTTTACAAAGGTTTTTTATGATTTTTTGGGCGGAAAAAGGGTTGGAGGGGAAAAATGCCTGAAGGGTTTAGCTTTGGGTTCCAGCGCCAGGTTTTATGGAAGAGATGGGGCGCGGGCTATCAGAAAAGGGGCTAGGCCTGTCATATAGTCGGAAAGTGGGTTTTTAAACCCTTTTAGTGCATTCCAAGGCCTAAGGAGGGTAACGGTAGAAGGGTTAAGGGGAATTTTGAGGGAACAGAAGGTAAAGGAATAATCCAAAGGGGATTTTGGGGAGATTAAGGGAGGAATTGGGGAGGAGACAAAGGGGAAACAGAGGTGACAATGTGGTGTTTTGCAGGGGTATAAAGGGCAATAATGGGCTTTTTGAGAAATGCATCAGCAGAGGAACCATATGTTAGGTACAGCATACAGAGACTCCAAGGAGGATGAGTTTTCAGGGGAAAGGCATTCCTTGGAGGCTCCAGAGCAAACTAGCCCCCAGCTTGCTTGTCAAGAATTTCATAGGGGGGCTAACAGTGGCTCCACATGGGGATGGCTGCTCCTTGGAGGAGTCAAGAAACCAGAGATGATCTATGGAGTAGGCCAGATGCCTGCTGTCGTAAGCCATCTTTCTTCTTCAATTTTAGCTGCCACAGTGTTATAGAAACATCAGCAAAAACATTTCCCAACCAATCTACCTACCCAAACTACAGCTCTACAATTTTTCCCTTGGGTGCATTTGAACTAGCAGACCCTTTCCATTTCATTTTGCAAAACAAAAACAAACCTATTCTAATTCTACCCTTATTGCTCCATGAGGCCAGATTAGACTGTTGACCTCATCTATTTCTCTACCTAATCTACTACCTGTTGGGATTAAACTGTCCAACAGGTTTCTTCACCTACATTCTAAGACATGAAATTTAAAACAGCGAAGCCAGGATTAGACTGTCTGACTTGCTGGAGTGGGATCTTGAAAACAAAACTGTGACGGCATGAAATCTGCAGTTCTGATATATCCTTCTTTCTTTCTGGTGACTCAGGTTTTGAGCATATTTGAGTCACCTCTTTTCTTTGCTTCAACTCTGGTTTTGGGCATATTAGAGCTGGTTTCTCTTTCACTGCTGATCCAGATTTTGAGCATATTAGGATCAGCTATTCTGCTTCCTTTTGGCTCAGATTTTGATCACGTTTGAGCCTATTCCTTTACATTTTAGAGGTTCATGTTTTGAGCATATCTGAACCTCCATCTTTAATTCTGTTTTTTGGAACATTTTTCTGTTTTTCTGGGAAATAACAGCTGCAATGGTATGTACAATGGAAATGAAACTGGAAATGAAACTCAGTAGAAGTAATGTTTGAGCATCCTGCCATTTACAGGAGCCCCAAACAATTCTGTGCCATCAAGTTCTTGCAGAAAAAACGCATTAGGACCCACAGTGGCTTGTATGATATATGGACCTTGCCACAAACTGTCAAACTTACCATGCTTGCCTTTGTCCTCTCTTCTCGAATCCCATCTCAGAACCTTATCTGCAACCTTGAAATCTGAGGCTTTGGTTCTTTTGTCGAACTATCTCTTTATGCCTTCCTGTACTCTGAAAGCTCTGTTATAAACCTGCTCTCTTGTTTGCTGCAGATGGATTGTTTCATTAATTCTCCTTATCATGTTGTCCTCTTCTGATTGGATCTCCTAAACAAGCTTGATTACTGGAACTCCAAGACTAGTAGGAAACACTGCTTCAGTCCCATAAACCAGCTGAAAGGGTGACATGCCAATAGATTTATTTGTAGTGAGCCTGTCTGCCCACAAGGTATGTATCAACTTTTTATGCCATGATCTTTTGTTCTCTTCCGACAACTTCTTAATGATTGTAACCATGATTTTATTTGATGATTCAGCTAGGCCATTACCCTGGGGGTAATAGGCAGTTGAATTTCCAAGTGCTATTCCGTACCTGTGATAGAAATCAATCATTCTTTTGGATCCGAAAGCAGCGGCATTGTCAGTGATTATTTTCCTTGGACAACCAAAACGAGATAATATGAAGTCTTCTAGGAACCTAATGATGACAGAGTCAGTGGCATTCCTAGTGGGTATAGCTTCTATCCATTTAGTGAAGTAATCTGTAGCATTTAGGATCCATTTATGTTGTCCAGAGGAGGCAAGATGAATTTCTCTTATAAATTCTAGGCCCCATTGCATGAAAGGGCCTTCTATGGTGATCGGTTGCAGAGGGAGGGGAAGGAGCTTTCTTTTGCCCTCAAAGATTTGGCATTTGTGGCAGGCAAGAATCATTTTATGGACATCACTAAAGAGTGTAGGCCAATAGTAACTAGCCCTGAGTATCTTATTTGCAGTGGTTTTCCAACTCAGGTGGCCTCCACACTCCCCAGCATGGAATTCTTGTTTGACTCTTTCAGCTTCAGTTTCAGACAAACATTTCAGCAAAAGGCCATTTGGATTTTTCCAATATAGATTCTCATTCAAAATACAATAATTTCTAGCTTTGAGTTTTATGAATCTGGCCTTTGTTTTGGATAGTTCTGGAGGGGCATTAAGACTAGTGAGCACATAAAGGATATCAGTATACCAAGGAGAGTTCTGAAACTGCTCCTCAACAGTTGGATGGGGCAATCCTTCCTGCTCATCTAGGGCATTTATCATGTTAATGTCAAGGGCCTGCAAGTTTGATTCAGCCATTAACTGGGCCAAGCCTTGACCTTTGATCAGCTTAGTGGGTTTTATTTCAAGGTCGTATTCCAAGATGGTAGCGATCCATTTGCCCCTTTTCCCATCAGGGTCTTGGGACAAGATATCCTTGACCACTATATTTGGCACATAGGCAATGGTGTGAGAATGCAGAATGTACACCCTAAAGTCTTTTAAGGCCTTAATCAGGGCATAGGCCTGCTTTTCCATGATGTTGTACTTTAAGGGTGCATCTCTTAAGGCTTTACTGAAGAAGGCTATAGGCTGTTCATTACCTTCTGAATTTTTTTGCAGCAAAACTGCATCTATTGTGTATTGGGAAGCAAATGAAAAGATCAGAAAATCTTTTGAGAAGTCAAGGCTGATAAGGACAGGGGCCTGAGTGAGAGCAAGTTTTACTGACTCAAAATATTTCTTGGCTTCAACAGTCCACTTAATCCCTGCATCTTTCTTTAGCATTTCAGTCATTTTCCTAAGATGTTCAGCAAGATTGGGGATAAATATTCTAAGGAAATTGATCTTCCCTATGAAGGACTGCAATTCCTTGATGTTTCTTGGATGTGAGATTCGAAGTATTCCCTCAACTCGCTGTGGGTCTATCCTGATCCCTTTCTCAGATATAATGTGGCCCAGAAGTTTACCTTCTTGCAACCCAAAAACAATTTTCTTAGGATTTAGGGACAAACCATACCTTCTACATTTTTCAAAGACTTTCATCAGATGTTTCAAGTGTTCTTCTTCAGTTTTAGAAAAGACAGTCAAGTCATCCAAGTAGATAACTATGAAGTGTCCTATCTCCTCTGAGAAAGCTATGTCCATTGCTCTCTGGAAGGTAGCTCTAGCATTCATCAGTCCAAAGGGAATTTTCACATACATGAAGGTGTCCCATGGAGTGGTGAAATCTGTTTTGAGTTGATCTTCTAGGAGTACCAAAACTTGATTATATCCTGAAAAAGCATCAAGCAGGGAGATTCTCTTAGAGCCTACTACCTTTTGTAGGATATGCTCCATTCTAGGCAAAGGGTAGTTGTCTTTCAAGGAGGCTCTGTTGAGGTTTCTGAAGTCTATGCATAGTCTGATCTCTCCTGTTTTCTTCCTTATAGCCACTAAGTTTGACACCCAATCAGAAAAAATTACAGGGACTATTATGCCTGCTTCATACATCTTCCTGATCTCTTTCTCTACTACAGGCAACTGTTTTGGGTTGATTCTTCAAATTTTTTGTCTGAAAGGCTTCTGATTTTCCTTTAGTGGTATCTTGTGTTGTATGATGTTGGTGTCATAGGCCTTTAAGTCTTCATAGCTCCATGCAAACACATCAATGAATTCCCTAAAAAGGTCAATGTAATTCTTCTTCATGTCTGCAGGTATAGACTTAGCCAGTTTTATCATTTTGGGTCTGTCTTCAGTGCCTATGTTGCATTCTTCCACATCAGAATTAGCATGCTCTATGGTGGGATTCTTTGCTACATCATCGAAATCGAAGAGGTCCTCTAAGGGTGCCAGGCCTCTGGGTATGTTCTTGTCTTTGGCCTACAGCACTTCGACCTCTTCATTTTCTGCGTTTTCACTGTCTTTATTCAAATCTCCGGCTTTATCAGAAAAAAGGTTTATTGCTATGTTACAGGGTGTTTCTTCCTCATCTGAGGAATCTTTATCTAGGCAGATGTTGTTAGATTTAGAGTCTGAGTCAGAAACTTCAAACTCATTTCTTCCTATTAGGAAATACTCAATTTGTTTGTCTCCTTCAAAGACCTACCAATATTTTTCATTATCTGGCACTGCAGGCCCGAATTTGGTCTGAATGATAATTTTTTGGTCAACTGGGGCCTTAGGATATGAGCTAGCTAGGAAATCTAATCCATTTGCAACTGCGTTTTCCCCCCCAGGAGTGAACACTAACTCGAATTCAACAAACATTTTCAGCAAATCTTGAGTGTCATTCCTGTATGCCCTAAGCCTGGGGTGTTTTGCTGAGTACTCACCATTCACCTGTTTGATTACCAACTCTGAGTCTCCTCTCACAGCTATCCTACAGGCTCCTAGTTTTTTCAACAGATTTAAGCCCAAGATCAGAGCCTCATATTCTACAATTTTATCCATGCATTTGAAATTCAGATTGAAAGCGTGGCTCTCTGCATGATCATTTTCAGTGTTACGCAGCCACACTCCTGCTCCAGCACTCTGCCTCGTACATGACCCATCAAATTTCATTTCCCACAGGGGTTCGTTGTTTACTTCGTCTTCATCCTCTCCCCCACAGCTGGGTTCGCCATTATGTTGAGTTGTAAGGTCTATACTAGGAGAGGGTTTATTTTGTTCTTCATTGTGGGCATGGAGATCAAGGAGGTGGCTAGCTTGCTGTTTTTGTTATGTTTTTTTTTCATTCAGAGTTATATTTTTAGAAGTTTTCCCATGGTCTTCTTCTTCGTATTCTTCCAGAGTAGCCATTATGTTGAAATCCATGGGCTGTATGTTTGTATTTCCATTATCTGATCTCAGCTCTTCTGAGGATTGGTCATTGTAGAGAATGAAAGAGTCTAGATCTGTATGTACAGAGTATAATGGTGAGTTTTCAGGTTTGTCGGGCGACTGACTAAAAATTTCATCTGAGACTCTCTATACAGTCTTCTAAGTTGGCCAAATATAGGGATAGTGGCATATGAGCCATCCATCTGCATTGTTCCCTGCAGTTTGGCTCCCCATGATCTTGACAATAGCATGCCATAATTTGGTGGCACATCTGCCACCACAACATCCATGACCATACACTTGGCAGGAATCTGGGTTAAACTCACACATAAGTCTTTGATGAGGCCTAGGCATTTTACTTTGCTAGAGTCAAATGAATATAAGTCTTTGTAGGGTCTGGTGATTTCTAGGCCTAGCCTCTCCATCACTACCTTAGGCATTAGATTGTGTGATGCACCAGAGTCATGCATGGCATTATGAAGGATCTTGTCATGAATGTTGAGACTGATATAAAAAGGTGGAACTACCCCTTCCTGAAACTTTCCTTCAATTTTTGGACCAAAGAGTAGGGCTGGTTGATCATCATTCAGATTTACAGTATCATTGTTTTCCCCTAGATTCAATGCTTTCAAAATTTGGCCTTTATATACATCCTGAGTGGCCAGCTCAGATAATGGTACAGAAATTTTGATTTTTGCAAGTTCACTCTCTAAATTGAAAGTGGACTGTGTCTTGGAAACACTTGACTCCGTTTTATTTGCTGCCTTGGTAGCTGAGTCATTTGGTGTTTTCTCACTATGTACAAGGTTTGGAACAGTTGTATCAGGAGTACTAACTGAAGTGCTAGTACTGCTAGTTGGTTGACTTTGTTTTTCGGTGTCCTGGTTGTCCTTCTCCTTATGTTTACCAGAACTTTCAGCTGATGTTTTGTTATTTACAGAGGTTGCTTTAGAAGTTTTTTCAGGTCTTCTCTTGATGGTTACCTCAAGAGTATTTTTTTTGGAAGTATCTTGGCTTTTCTTGCTCCTAAGTTCATATTGTTCTCGGACCTGTAGCATGGCATCCTCAAATCCTAATCTGTAATTCTCAGTTTCCAACCATTCCTCATCCAAAAATGATGGTGAGGGCTGATCTTCTTCTGAATCACAGATAAGGACTGAGTTCTCTGCTTCAAACATGTTAATTGTATTCCCTTCAGACTCTCCAATGATTCCCTCGTTTTCATCTAAAATTTTTTCTTGAAATGGGGGAATGATTTGTTGATCTAACTCTCTTTGTATGTTGGGAGCAACATTGTTTCTTCTAATGTTTTGGTTTTGGTTTCTGTTTTGGTTATTGTTTTGGACAACCATCCTCTTAATCATTTGTTGCAATTCTTCCACGTTTTTTGAAAGTCTGTCATATTTGGGATCAAATGTGGAAGCTACATTGTCATCCCTATATGTTACCATTTTTTCAGCTTTTAATCTTGCCCTTTTTTCCATTAAGTTTGCTTCTATGGTTATGGCTCCTTTCTGCATGTCTTCCAGTGTGGTATACTCTTTATCTCTAAGCTCATAGGCCATGTCAGCATCAAATCCATCAGGATATTTTGCTAGGGCCATACCTTGTGGAGGCTTCATGTGTGGAGGGAGAGCATTATAAATGCTGTTGAATCTAGTGGTGTAATCATGAACACTCTCTCCTACATTCCTCTTAAGGGACATGTATTCTGCTAGGAGCTGGCGAGGGTTTGCTCTAACCTCCCATTTGTTTATAAAGGTCTGGTATAGTGCAGGGAGATCTTGAATGCTGCCAGGAGGCAATCCTTTAAACCATTTTTTCACCTCACCCCCTAAGCTTTGGGCGAAGATCCTCATTTTAATTGTTTCATCATCAATTTCCATATAATCAAAAGAATCCTCCATCTTATCTACATGTTGCTGAGCTGTGATGGATTCTTTAGCAGTGAAGTGTGGGATTTTTTATTGATAATCATTTGGTAAGGGTAACAAGGGTTGGGGTAGAACTAAAGGTGCATACCAAGCTGCCATGTTAATGTTCTGATGAGGTATAGGGTTGGCTTGAGCAGCTGGTATTTGGATGACAGGGATATTAGGACCAGCAGAAGTCTATTGAGCAGATCTAGGGTGAGAGAGCCCCAAGTTTTGAAGGAAGTGAAAATCAGGTGGTGTGGAAGGAGGGGTTTCACTGTCCCTAGTGTTTTGACCACTGTTAGATGGTGTATTGTAAACTTCGAGGTCTTGCTGGTCTAGATGATTGGATGACCTAGTTCTCGATAGTCTATTGGGTATGTCTAGGTCAGGGAGGAAATGTGCTAGAGCTGTTAGGTTTTCTGGTGCAGAATTAGCTCTAAGAATGTGGTTGGAAATGGTTGGTCTTTTAGGTGTAGGAGCTCCTTTGAGGATACTCTCTGGATTTTCAACTATTTCCGGTGGGTCAGGGTCAAGATAAGCTCTTGTGTGGATGGTTCTGAAAGCCAGAATGCTGTTTATAAGCCAAGCAGTTTAACCCTACTTGTTACTTCTACTGTGGTTAATGTTGTCTCAGGGACTGGTCTCCCAGTGGAGTCTGATGCGAAACCAAGATGATCAGCAGGCCTACTGATCACCAGTGGAGTATTTTAACATTTAGGAACAATGGAGTCGCCAGGTGGAGGGTTTAGGATGTTTCTAAGGGGTACACTATCCACCACAGTGCTCAGGCGCTATCACCTTTCAGGAATCTCCTCTAAAACAACAAGCTCCAACCAGAGATTGACTGGGAGGGCATTTACCATATATGTCACCTCTGAAAAGAGGATGAGATCTGGAGGCTACCTGGCCCTTTCCAGGCTCTGTCTAAGAGTATGGTGGATATTCAATAATGGAGGTTGATTCAAGAAAGGGGTGACTTACTGTCAACCTAACCAGAGTTCTAAGTTTCTGAGGTTTTTTACGAATGTTTAAGGTGAAATGTACTCAGAGTCCCCAGCGGAGTCACCATTATGTTGGGGTTCCCATGTTTTGGCTAGGTTGACAGAGACCAAAAGATGAGACAACATAGAACCACTTTCAGACCTTAGGATCTAGCCCTCCTAGGTCCAGAGAGGGATCTCTCTATGATAGCCAAAGGTTTATGTCTTTAAGGCTCAAAGTATGAGATTTTAGGCTAGTTATAGGCTCGAGGTTGTTTGTTTGATTGTTGAGTTTGGTTGTAGGGAATCAGGAAAAGAAGGACCAATATAAGACAAGGATGAGCAAAGAGGAAGCTTAGGCAGAGACAGATAACTCAGAGAACATCAAAGCCATTGGGCTATGGAGTCAAGAAAGGATTTATTTGTAATCAATGTGCAAGCTTTCATTTGGGATAGTCATCTAGAGCATTTGGATCTTAAAGGATGATTGGTGGAATGGGACATTAAGGACAGAAAATGAAAGGAGGAGAACCAACCAACTCTGTCTATAGATCAGGCCAGAGGTCATTTAACTCCAGGCCTGCTTGGACAAAATTAGAGGCAAAACAAGGGATCTTGGAAAGGTTAGTTGGTCGTGCAAAGATCCTAGTGGACAGGGCTAACACTAATCCCCAGTGTTCCCAAACCTTCCAGCTAAATCCTACCAAGAACATCTAAACATGGACTTCATCAATTCATACATCAGAGAGCAGGCAATATCATCCACTACACTGGTTAAATCAATTGAAATCATCATTCAGATACACATATAAGCAGAAAACATTGAGGTAGGGAGAGCAGGAAACATAGGGCACCTATCAAGGGTGAATCCTATATTATACTTCTGTTGCCTACCAGTAGAAATGAAATGAAATGGAACATAACATAAGAGCAAGTCAATCACAAATACAGAGAAAGAGGAAACATCACCAGCTGCTTTAGATCAGGATCCAAAGAAACATGCTTGTCATATTTAAAAACAACACCAATTAGGTACATCATAGCCCATAGCTTGAACATTCAGTCTGAATACATCTAATCTCAGTCTATCTTACAATATACACAGAGAACTTGTCTCAAATAGGAACAATGCTTGCATTCCACTGATTTCTCATCAAAAACCATTACAATGTTTCCTTCTGTGCTTTATAGCAAAGGATGAACCTAAGACCGACTGAAGGAGTAGGTGAAAATTAAATGTATCATTAAACATAACAATGAATGCAGGGCCGAAACCCATTCTGCCTGACATACTGTATATTTAATCTCTGTCACCTTCCTTGTGAGAGAATGATCCGTCTGCATTTGAATTACATCTTTTAACAAGGTACTCTCATGTTCGAACAAAAATAAAATAAACTATCGAAAGGTCTACCACATAAATGCTCGGTGGTTTTGAACTCGTTGTCTTTTGCTTGTGCCTGGGTCCATCCGTTTACTTTGCTCCTCTAAAATTTGGATTAAAAGCTCAAGATCTTCATAAGCTCGCTTTAATCTTCCTTTTTCTCTGCACTGAAACACTCTGCCGCTCCATTTTCTTCTGACATGGTAGCTCGGGTTTTAATGGTGATGGGAGATTTTTAGAGCTCGAAATCCTGCTTTTATTTAGTGCAAATCCCATCAGCCGCTTTCCTTGACAATTCTATAGCAGCGCTGGCCCTTGGATTTAATTCTGTCTGCAAACTCCTCCATTAAGATGGTACGACAGAAACATAGAGTCTTTTACCTCTAGCAACCCTGCAAAACAACAAACCTGTGAGGAAAACCATAGGTGTGAATGATGGAGGAGGCGGGGACACACTGTGGACGTGGAAACAAGCCATGCAGATGGGATGGAGGGCAAAAATGCAGAGGAAATGGTGAGAAACGTGCTGGAGGGTGGTTGACAGAACGCGGAGCAAATATATGTGAAATACATTAAAAAACACGAAAAAGAACTATTATATGCAATGGAATGGGAGTATGTACGGCGGACGCACGTGGAGGTGATGTGGCGGGACGGAAAACGATGGACGGGTGACGTGGAGGTCCCGGGGCAACAGAATAGTCAACAATGAACAGACAGATCTAGACCGTCGATCGGGCGAAGATCAGTGGTGGAGAACGACGGAAGGTGGGCCCACGGGTACGATGGACGGGTGCTAAATGGTGTGCAGCTTCGGGAGATGACAGCCGTTGGATTAAGCGCGTAGGATCGGAAGGCAGTGATTGATTCCGCTGCATATCTTTTGGCCGAAATTTAATGCGCAGGGAGAGCAGAGGCCCGAGTTAAAACGCGTGGAGTACGATGGCCATTGGATGAGGGCTCCAAGATCTGACAGCTATCATTTATTCCGCTACCCGTCTATCATCTGAACAATAGCGCGCGAAATGAAAGCGGTTTCAGGTTCGTACAGAGGACACGCGGCGATTACTGTATGGAATCGCTGCGATTCGCGAAATACCTCCTGCCCAGCAAAGGTGGTGCGGAACAAACAACGTGGTTTTGGAAACACCGTACGGTTGGGGGGGGGTCCACGGGGGATGCCGCACTTCGCGTCGTCCGATCTGTGGAGAAGATCGACGGCGGAGATTTATCGAAAGATTAAACCGGCGGCAAACCTTAGAAATTGATTAAAAACCCGAAAATGCGCGTTTACAAAGGTTTTCTATGATTTTTTGGGCGGAAAAAGGGTTGGAGGGGAAAAGCGCCTGGAGGGTTTAGCTTTGGGTTCCGGCGCCAGGTTTTATGGAAGAGAGGAAGCTCGTATCGTAAAAGGAAGCCAGGGCCTACTACATAGCTCGAAAGTGGTTTCTTAAACTCATATCTCTGCCGTCTAAGGAGGAAGTACCCGTAGGCGTTATGAATTTTGAGGGAACAAAGGTAAAGGAATAATCCAAAGGGGATTTTGGGGAGATTAAGGGAGGAATTGGGGAGAAGACAAAGGGGAAACAGAGGTGATAATGTGGTGTTTTGCAGGGGTATAAAGGGCAATAATGGGCTTTTTGAGAAATGAATCAGCAGAGGAACCATATGTTAGGCACAGCACACAGAGACTCCAAGGAGGATGAGTTTTCAGGGGAAAGGCATTCCTTGGAGGCTCCAGAGCAAACTAGCCCCCAGTTTCTTGCTTAATTATAGAAGCACAGCCTTACTATAGTGGGCCTTAATTCTTCTTGGAAGAATGGTTCCTGGTGAAGAATCAAGGTAAGAAAGGAATACAATAATGAATTACTAGAGAAGGTCTAGAACCATCCCCGCCCACCAAGTCAAACAAGGGGACTAAGTGGTAAGTAAGGTAACACATAAATTCGAATATTTGAAGATATGGTATCAATCATCTATGATATATGGCTTGCCGGAGAGGTCGGTAGGACAAACTGTCCAAGGAATGGGAAGATAATCGACCATACCTAGATCAACGGGGCCTAGGCCAAGACTTATAAATCAAGTGAGAAGGTGGCCAGGGGTTCCATCATGCCCCAAAGCATGGGATACTACCCCCAAGCATATGTAGTGGAGGGAAGTGATCTGGTATGCTAAGGAGGGAATGATGCCCTTAGCTAGAGGTTAGTCAACAACAATGTCTAAGGGACTGGGTTGGTGATGTACGATGAAGGAATGATTAAGTGGGTCATCCCTAGAGTGATCTGAAGTGATGTGAGACTCTAGAGGTTATTCTAAATGGGGAATAATAATGGTACTAGATTTGACACTACCAGATGCACTAGGAGGGTTATGGATAATTACTTCTCCTAGACTCTCAAATATGGGTGCCCCCTTACCCAAACATTGGGTGTGGCCACAAGGCGTATGCGGTTTGAATGCAAGAGTTTGATGTAAGGGGGGATATATCCAATCAACTTCATTTTGGATGAATTCTTTGGATTCCACAACATATTGGTCATGGGACTGCTGCGGAAGGAAGTACGCATGATGGTGCATATCACCCCAAGGAAAATCAGGGGTGTTCATTGCGTCCATAATTTCTTCATCGAAATGAAATATGGGAGGACTGGAAAAAGAAATACCACATGATGCGGCAGGGCTACCTGATGCATCATCATTAGAGATATGGTTCACATACACATCGATACAGAGGGTAGATAAAGAGCTAGTAGATGAAACATCTACCGATGTTGAGCCCAAGGTGATTGCCGAAGGAGGTTCAGTCGAAACAAAAGGGAATGCCCTAGATACGTTTTCTACCAAGGATCTCCTGGGTGATGACAGATAGAGGATGGTGGCTGAAGGTTCCTTCATCTCGACATCAGGAGGAGGTATGACAATGTCCTCTGGTTATACCAAAGGAAAACGCACAAGTAGAGGGGTACATGATCCACTACAAGTGGCCTTTATTTTGCGAACAACTTCAAGGGTGTCGTGAAATTCATCGAGACAGGGACAAAGGTGAGAATAGTGGCGATAAAGATCACGCAAAGCACAATGGTTAGTCGTGCGCAGTGATTTTAGTTTCTTAGCTGAATGTGGTAAGGTAACATGGACCTCTGGGATATCAAATTCAAGAAATGACTCATTGACCATAGGTTTGAGACTAGGAAGTCCAAGACAGTTATGGGTGGCATGCCCAACAACATCACAAAAAGCGTACTGGGCTGACTTCTTTGGAGGCTTAGGAGGAGAAGGAGTTGTTTGGGCAGCCTTATCCTTATGTTCATTCTTTTTCACTTTTCCCTCCTAACTAGATGCTTTCGGAACAGGAGTATATTATTGTTGAGGTGGTGGAGGCACTGAAGGAAAGGTAGGGGTTGTGGCGACCGGTTGGACCGGGCTCAAATCAGTATAAGGTTTGAGCTAACTAGGTGAGGTTTCGGTTGGGGGATCAATGTACCAGAATGGGATCCCCAGGGTCAAATTGGGAAGGCTCAACGTAGCCATAACAGGTATGAAAAAGACTCCAAAGGGGGGAGCTAGAAATGGTATCTGACCAGAGGGGTAATGGCCTGAAAAAATGGCTCCCAACTGGTTAAGGCTATGGGGAACCATTCCTCATTGAAAAGGAGTGGAAGAGACACCATCAGTAGAGGAAGGTCCTTGAAAGGAAGGCCCTACAGGTTGCGCTGAGTGACCAATAGTAGGTTACGGAGGCTCAGGCTGCTAGGTGGTTGAAATGGACCACTTATGGCTAGTTCGAGACAATTTAATCATGCAAACATTCGACAAGATAGGATTTGCGACAAGAGGAGGGGGACCAGGGAATGCACCAATTAAGGTGGAATATTTATAGACTCCAGGTGAAACACTAGTAAAAGGTGTAACTAATTTCTTATTGGCCACCGAAGAGATGATAGACTCAAGAGAGAGCTAATACTTTGGTTCGTAATATGTCAACTGATCTATGGTGACAATATTTACATTGTGAGGAAAGCACATCTTATGGTGAACCATAGGTGCAACAAAAGACATCTCATAGGTGTAGCTACGACCCAACATGATGTTGCAATCCAAGGGGGAATTAATGACTTCAATGTCAATGCAAACAATCTTGCCCGCAAGAGTAATGGGACAATTATTGTGGAACATGCTAAGGGGTTGAGAAGAGTGACCGTCCCAAGCACGTAAAGTGATAGTGGATGGGTCTAACCCAGGAGATCCAAGATGCTTCCAAATAGAGGAAAACATCACACAGGTGGATGTGCCCTCGTCAATGATACAACGTGAAACATGGGTATTCTGAATCTTGACCGGGTATTTGGGTTGCGAAGGATGGAGGTGTTTGGTCAATTTAGTGTGTCCCAAATTTCTGCATTTAATTTGTCAATCCGCGAATCGTAAGCTGATGAAGTGCGGCGCACTATATGTGCAAGATAACCTATTTCTTAACTTTTTGTCGTTTTTGGTTTTTCTAAGGTGAAATGGAAATTCTAAGATGAAAACAAGTTTGGTTATGTTTGTTTAAGGAAATGATCTCCCCTATAATGATTTACCAACTTGAAACTTTAAAAAGAAATTTGAAATTTACAATGATAAGACTTGAAAGAAAATGAAAATGTACTGCTGAAATGAAAAGGTGCTGCTAATCTAATAAATCAAAACAGTAAACTAGTGAGCATGAAAACCAAACTATTCTTGCTGCCAACTAAACACAAAAGAACTATGCTTAAGGAAATTCAAATTGCAACAAAATAAATCTAAATCAGATTACATCAATTTATCTTCTGACCCTTCATCATTAGTCCAGCTATGATTTTCGGAAGTAATCATAAACAACTTGAGTAACTGATATTTAACTTGCAGAAAGTAAACTAATATCACACCATACATTCATGATTCAATCCCTCACCATCAGTCTAGCTGTGGCTTTCGGAGGCAACTAAAGATGTCATGCACAATTTAATATATCTAAATTTGCGGAAAAGAAACTAATATTAAACTACACATTTCATGATACAATCCCTCACCATCAGTCCAGCTGTGGCTTTCGGAGGCAACTGAAGATGCTATGAGCAGCTTAATATATCTAGATTTGCAGAAAAGAAACTAATACTAAACTACACATTTCATAATACAATCCCTCACCATCAGTCCAGTTGTGGCTTTCGGAGGCAACTGAAGATGCTATGAGAAGCTTAATATATCTAAATTTGCAGGAAAGAAAACTAATACTAAACTACACATTTCATAATACAATCCCTCACCATCAGTCCAGTTGTGGCTTTCGGAGGCAACTAAAGATGCTATGAGCAGCTTAATATATCTAAATTTAACTACTGAAGCAAATAAGCAAAACTGAAATGAACAAAGCAATACTGAAATTAAACAAAAGCTATGAAAAACAAATTAGCAGCAGAACAATGTTAGTTCCATGTCATTAGTCAAAAAGCTATGAAAATGCCCGGGCTGCCTATCTATAACCTGAAACAAGAACACTGATCAGTGATTAACAATCATAAAGCATGAAAGACAAAAATGAAATGGAAATTATGGAAGTGTATAAACAGAAATGAAACAAATGCAATATATGAACATATGAATGGATTATGACACAATGATCTCTAAAGAAACAAAATTAAAATTATACACTAATGCACAAAACCTTAGCTGAGTAGGGGCCCTCTACACCAGCCTTGGCAACGGTCCTCAAATACGAATTAAGTTGAAAAACAGAGTCTTCTCATATTAAAAAGCAGTCATTACAGAATGGTAATGTTACGGCACAAGTGCAGCGTAATCACTACAGAGCAGACTAATCAAAAGATAACAGAGACTACATTCACTAATATCGACTAACTCCATATGCGTATGCAAACGCATTATATATAACAACGAACTATAACTGTCTCCTAAAGTTCATGCTGGTGGAGAGCACGTAGACCACTACGTCCACGGATATAGGAGCATGGCCGTGTTGGAAAGTAAATCTACGAGAGGTGGATGCTTGAATTCGACTCTAGAGTCCTGTACAGATGTCGATTTATCCTCCGCAGGCTTAGAAACGGCCGCATGAATCTTCATGTGACACGAAACAGAGTCCGGCCGACATGAAACTCCATGGTTGACTTCCATGTGGACGCCTTTGACCACGGCTTCTTTGGATGAGTTTGCTTGAACCAATAGGACACGAACCATGTCCACGTCATTCCTGACCTGCCCATGTGGCTCGTTTTCATTGTAGACACCTGTAGCATATAGTTTCACAAAATAGTTGCGGAAAGTTGCAGCAGTTGCGGAAAGTGGCAAGATTCCGCAGCTGAATGAACAAAATCTAAATCAAATAGAAAACACAAAAATATAATTAAAAACCATGTTAGATGCTCTTTTGCACATGATATTGACAACTTGGGAGGTTTAGGTGAGTGAAAAAGGTATAGAAAAGTGTATGGAAAAGATGCAGATTTGAGACAGACAGAGGTAAGGGGGGATGTTCCTTGTCAACATCAAAGATGATCAAATGATCATCTGAAGGATCCATGAAACTCAGAGTAGATAACAGAGCTTTACGTTGTGAAGGGCACAACTGGAGGAATTCCAGCATTGACATAGCAACAATAGATTGTGCTAAGTCACCTATTATGCTGTAATTATGGGCGGCTTTGGCAGAAGCAGCAGTTCGGCATAATGGCCCTTTTGGGATCTTGGGAAGGACCTTTGATCATGGTTAAGGGATCTATAAAGGGGCATCAAGTGTCGAACTAGACTCTGTGGAAACTTTGGTTTGAGACTTAGTTGCTGAGGAAGCGGGAGGCTTTTCATATTGGCACAACCGAGTTTGAAGGTTTACATCAATGGTATTAACCACTTTAGAATTCATCATGAGAATCTGGTAATCAGAGGTACCAGACTGAGAGGTTTGAGGTGTGGCCTGACCTTGAGGGGTTTGGGAAGCCACATATTCTTGTGAGGGAAGGGATCAGTAAAAGTAGTTGGTTGAATAGGCGCATTATTTGGAGGAGCCGAAACCAAGGCTATCTGTCCTCTAGATGCTACTTGTGCTTCCCACAACTGACGCATTTGAGGTAAAAGGGGACAATCCTGAGTATAATTGCCATGCACACCACAACAAGAAAAAGGCTTATTCGTATAAAGAGGCCTGTCCTGCTTGGGTTGAATGCTCTGTTGCTAGTTGTTATTGTTTGGCTAGTTAGGTTGGTGCCCTTGATTACCTTATGTGGGTTGATTTTTGTTGCCTTTCCTCTTTTTCTTATATTTGGGAGGATCAATCACACTATGTTGCACATACACCTGACTCGAAGGGGGAGGTGGCTTCTGTGGTGAAGTTTGAGAATGCATGGACACCGAGGTGGTAATTGAAGGAATGGAGCACTAGGCTATTGACATGGATAGAAATGAGGTTGAGAAACATTGAGGTAAATAGATTTAGAAACCGCAGGCCTTGGCATCGATTGATGCAATGGGGAAAATGTGCTTTGTCCTGGATACATGTTTCCAGGAGGGGGATAAGTTCTAGAGGAGTTGGCCTCTCCCTGAGGGAAACCATAACCCATGGTAGGATGAGTATACAAGTGTGAAAGAGATCCAACGATATCATCAGTGGTGTGAGATTCCCCCAATGCATTGGCACCACCAGGTCTATGAAGATCCGGTAAGACGGTATAAACATAACCAGACTAGGCATAGATGAGGTCATATTTCAATGTGATTTGGAGAGATTATTCCTCTTTCTAAGGAAAGTGAGATGCGGCATCTTTACCAATAAAAGGCAAAAGCTTCTTGAGAAACCAATCCATATAGTAACAGTTTTCGAATGTAGGAGCTCGACATAAGCTCCTCCTTCTACGCCATTCTTGGACATGGTCAGAAAGGCAGGTTGCCGAAGTTTGAGGGAATGTGGTCAAAAACTCAGTATCAGTATGATATTGGATAGGTAGCTGGAAGTAGGACAGAAACGCTTTAGCAAGAATTGCAAAGTGGAATGAGAGGCAGAGGTCTGCTCAACATCCCACTTTGCAGTGTCTATAGTGAGCGTGCACTGGAATAACCGAAGACAGATAGAATCATTAGTGATAGAATTAGACGAACACCACATGTGGAAGGAGAGCAAGTGATTATTAGGGTCCTCTACATCGTTTCCTTCAAACTTAGGGATGTCAAAAGGAAGCTTAGTTGGCATAATTGGCCAACCTATATCATGGTGTATAGGGTCGTTGATTAACTGGCTAAAATTGGGGAGGCTCAAACCTACCATAAAAGGTAGCAAGGGAGTAGCCGAGATGGTTATGGTATTGTTTCCACTACTAGGAGCTCCAGAGTTAGGTCTAGGGCTACACCAGCGTTAAGACTAGTGGTTGCATTGGCACTTGACATGGTGGGAGAATGAGGTAGAGGGGATCTAAGTTTGGAATTAGAATGAGGGCCTGATGGACCAAAATTAGAGTCAGTAAAGGGACTCGGCAGAGGACTGACTCGGTAGCGACAAGGTGGATTAATTCTTCCTAATAAAAAATAAGGATAAAGGCCTAGGATTCTTTGGGATAAATGCCTTGGGGGCGCATTGATCGCAAGACACAGATACCCAAATAATATGGAAGAGAAATAAACAAAGGCACAGAGGGGCAGATAAATTAATTCTTGGCTTAGTGGTGTAAACCAAGCACTCTTCGCTTTAGGTGTGCATGTATGTGGTCTGTGTTTTAATTTTAATTTATCCTAGATAGTTCTGTATAAAGAAAAATAAAAAATGTTGTATAACTATAAATAAAACTGAAGTGATACTAAAATAAACAAATAAAGATGCATAAATTATAACCCAAAAAGGAAGGGCTCCCAAGAAAATTTTCTAAGAGTCAGGTGAAATTGAAACAAAACACACAAAAAGGCCTAAATATCTAAGGTCTAAGGGACGGGGATCTAATGACACAGATCTACTGAAAAGAGGTGCAGAAAATAGCAAGAAACTAGAGGGAAAATTGCTGAAAAATGGGAGTAGATAGGCTAAAACCATAAGGGAAACAAGAGGGACCCTAAGGGAGAGTTCAAACAATAATCAAGAGGGATTTTTGGATGAGATAATAACCGATTTTAATGGATTTGAAAGAAAGAGGGAACAGACCCTGAAAAATGGTTGAAAGTACTGTAAAATCTCAGATTGCCTACTCAACTAAACCCTTCCTAAAAAGGCGGAAGTGTACTAAAGCCCTAAGAGGCTTGTTCCCGCTTCATAAAGAAAAACTAAGCATATCCAGGCCTAAGACGGGTGGATACAGAGGTCAATCAACCCTGAACTGTACATGTGGCAAACCCTGAAAATTACAAAAAAAACCCAGCAAAAAACTGTAGCTCGCAGGTACTGACCTACTGATAGCTGCTCTAATATTTTTTGGCCCAATAGCTACTATCTGAGCCCTAAACTCATAGGTTTGGGGCTGAAAAGTGTGAGCTGCACTTCTAGAAGTCTCGGTGGCAAGTTACGGAAAATTTTTGTCGTCTATGTTGCGGTTGATACCTGTTACCTTCCGAAAACACCCAGAAACATGCAGAAATTACATTTTTTACTGTTTTAGGGCATAAAAGGTAAAAAACAACATTAAGAAGCTAAAAAAGAGCTGAATAAAAAACCCTAAGTACTGAAGCAAATGGCCATGTAGGAAAATCTGAATAAAACCTTAGGGAGTTGCCAATTGTTAGTATGAAATTTTAATGCAAGTGTACGAAAAGAGATCACTTTAGTTGCACATGAAAAACATCCCTAACAACAAATATGGTTGTCAAACTTCTTATATCTACAATAGAAGGTCGAAAAAAATTCCAAAAAAACCCAGATCTATGCAAATAAAGTAGCTAAACAACAAAATGAAATAAGAGTTTCTCCAAAATATCTAATGGACAAGACAATAATTATAAAGAATTTTTTGTATTGTGTAACACTTGGGAAGAGAACTGATACAGTCCCCCTCAATGGGATGGGTTTTTGGCTGTCCTCAAATGCTTCAGCTTCAGAGTTTCTCCCTCAATGGTGTAGAATACCCAAGACGTGTAGAAATCAAAGGGAGCTCAATAAGCAAAAAGAAAAGAAAAGTAAATCAAAGTGTGAAAATGATAAGAGGATCAAAGTACAACCATGATAAAAGGATCAAAGGTAAGGAATGAATGGAAAAATATCCTATTTATAACAAAACATTGAGTTATCTTTGATAATGGTGCATAGTAAAATATTATTAACCAAGATCTAGATCTAACTACTTGGAATATTTTATTATTTTTTGTTGGAGGGAAAAGGAATTTAAATTGGTTAAATACCTTTATTTAGAAACAATAAACAAATATAATATTTATTGGAATAATTAAACAATTAATGATTTATTTTATTATTCCTAAATGATTTAGTCAAAATTAACAAGGAATATTAATTAAATAATGATTTAATTAATTATTCCTAGAGAATAATAAGATAAATAATGATTTATCTAATTATTTCTCATTAATTGGGTTAAATATGACCAGGAATATAATTAAATAGAGGTTTAATTAATTATTCCTAGAGTAAAATCAAATAAATAAGAATTTATTTAATTATTCCTCATGGGGTTTTCTATTGGACCGGAAATAACTTAATAAGCTATGGTTTATTAAATTATTTCTTAGTGAAATTTTTTTTACTATGGTAAAATTGGTCTTACATTGTGTATTTCGATCCATCTAGTTTTGCATGGTTAGATAACCAAAAATTGGTGTAACAAATGTCATCAATCTTACTCTTAGTCATCTCTAAATGTCAACCATATTGCTCTTGGGCATATCTATAATGTCAATCATCTTGCTCTCAAATATCACTGCTATGGCATATGATCTCACTCATATAACCTCACAGTGATGGCATATAGTTTCACTATGGTCTCAATATCACAAATTTTGGTTAGAATCTCATATGACTATGTATTCACATCAATTCACTATATATATGGTATTCTTCCTTTGTGTCAATACACAATCATACACAATTGTTCCTCTGCAATATTACTATGCACATTTATTTACAATTTGTTTGGTCTTGATGAGTCATTATATGGACATATTTATGTACACTATCTCTGAGTTATATAAGGTTCCGCTCTATGTTCCTTTGCATTGCATTTACACACAGTTCCTCAGATTTATTTATGAAATCAATTAAAAATATTGGTATGTCCTCTCTATGGTATATGTATGGCTCCTCTATGTTTGGGTCACAGTTCCTCAATGTATGTCTGATATGGATTCATATGTAGAGAGGTAATGGCAAGATCATATGGCATTGTATATGTATAATGTTGAGAAAAAATGTTTTATATGATTAGTCATCATACATGATATGTCACATGGTATCATAATGATTGCAACAATGGTATAATCATTATATATTGTAGCAATAGCAATTATGTGTGGTATTATGTGGCATATCTGAGATATATGCAGATACCATGTCTGCAAGAGAAACCATAATCATTATATCTGCAAAGGTCTTGTTGATGTAGTATCTGACATGACTTTGAGTTGTGAACAATATTGGCATTGTCTTATTGGTATGGGCCATCTTAACTATATAGGAAGATCCTATGCTACCTACGACCCTGAAGAAAATTTTAGATTATGATACGGTGATTTTGCATTAACCCTTCTTCATGATTTAAATCTTGTTCACAAATGAAGTTGTGAACAAGATATGTTTAGGCCTTAGGTAGCCTGATGTGAAGGATTGAAGAAATATAATAGAAGAAGAAGAAATCACTAAATTTTCTCTCCTCAAATGATGTGTGAATTGGTTACCAAATGGTGGAGTAATGATGCCAATATATAGTTGTTTACATCCAAAAAGGTGCCTCTAAAGTCTGAGCCGACTTGGATTCTGGAGGGTCGACTTGGTCAACATGGAGACACAAAAACATGTTTCAAAATTGAATTTTCTTTTTATTTTAAATGTCCAAATGGGACTGGATAAAATAATTTTATTTTGACTCAAATAAATTATTTTTTACTCTTATAAAATCATAATGATAAATACACATTATGGAGACCAAACCTAGTTACCATTTCATCACTCCCTCTTAACTAGGGAGCTATTTATAATGACTCGTCAATATATTATCAAGTTGAATACTTCTATAAGAAAGGATCATCAATATTAAGATAAGAATCATCATCAATATCATCACCAACATCAACCAAATTTCCATAACCTAGTTAGTACCCCTGACGTGTGGTACATATGCATCATCGGGTAAACAATCTCACTCTAAAAAGATATTATATCACAATGGAAAGACAAGATAATTCTAGAAAGAGATAAGAGCATGAAGTTGGGAGGCTATGACATCTAGGAACATTCTCCCTAATCTAGGTCAAAGTGACAAGGATAACATCCCTAATCAGGTCACTATACAATGTCACAAATAGAATGACTATCCTTTACCATACCATTTTCCTATACAGGTAAAATTACATAGGG
This sequence comes from Pinus albicaulis, assembly GCA_034641835.2. Taxonomy (NCBI): domain Eukaryota; kingdom Viridiplantae; phylum Streptophyta; class Pinopsida; order Pinales; family Pinaceae; genus Pinus; species Pinus albicaulis. Next base: position 1,050,720,735 of record CM076572.1, on the reverse strand, counting down.
ACTATAACCCTGATTAGGTCACTTTAAAATGACACATGAAAATGTATGCCCACCAGACCATTCTTCTTAATTAAGGTCAAAGTGAAATAGGGGCTACAACCCTAGTCAGGTCACTATATAATGACACAGGAAGAATGTTAGTCCATTAGACCATTCTTCCTAATTAGGCATACATACATGACATGGGGATAACCTCCCTAATTAGGTCAAAATATATGACACAGGAAGAATTCCAATCCATGATGTTATCCAATCTTTCAAACTATTCTCCCTAATTTTGGTCAATGCACTTCACAAATGCATAACATACCTGATTCTAGTAAAATTACATGACATAGGGAGAAACCATATCCATGATTCAATCATCAGCCCTTCTTAATCTACGAGGCATTCTCCATAAGCCCAATATTTTCCTAAAATTTTGCAAAGTTCCCTCTAGAAAGAGGTTTTGGCAGAATATCAACTATTGTCTCATCAGTGGAGATATAATTGAGCTTCACTTCACCCTTCATCACAATGTTTGTCATCATACAATTCAACAAGTAGTCTCTAAATCCATACTACTTTTCAAAAATATATAATATACGTAACCTATGGCATATGAGGTGACTTATTCATTCAATAAATTATAACCAGACCCAAACTAAGGCAATAAACTCAAACTAAATTTGGGAATCCTTGCAGCTTTTCAGGATCCAACATTGCAGATTCTTTTAGGTCACTTTGACTAAATACTCCCTCTTGCACTGATAGTCCATCATCCAAGAATATGAGGTCAACTTTATTTGAGGTCATAACAAGGCTTTTTGATTTGCAACCTCTGGTTGCAATACTCTCCCCACATTTACTCCCTCTAAAACATGAGCCCTTTGACTTTCGTAAGAGATAAATCATATAGAATATTCCTTGATTATTTCAATCAAGCCCAAAGTGTAAAGTATTCTTCAATCATGAGGCTTATTTTCATGCTCTTCAAAAAATTGATGCAACTTTTACAACTGAGGAAAACATATTGACATGATTCTCTCCCTCTTGAAAACATTGTCAATTTTTTCTTCCATGATGATATCTACTACATGCCATATATTGACTTCTCTTTGGAAAAATCAAGGGATACTTTAAAAAACCAACTCCCTTTATATTGGTACAATATCCTTGATCTAGGGTGATATTTGTGGCCACCCACTTATTCTACCTGGACCTCTAGTCGGTCTCATCATTTTCCTTGATTATAACACAATTTACTATTTTTAGTAGTTTTTCGGGTCCTAGACTTCCAAAGCTATTTTGACCCCCTAAACTGCATGTTTTTTAGGTCCATAGTAGGCCCATGGTTATAGGAATGGCCTACCACAAATCGTGTAGTACCTAGAGATACCTTTCTAATGAGGTATTGTACACACCAAATGGAGATCATATGGCCAAGTTACGACCCTGGGAAGTTGGTTGCCCAACTAAGCCCAATGTGACCCACAAACTCTTGGCATTCCATCTACTAGGGTTATGGTTTTGGTTGTGTATGGTTTCCCCTTGTTTTTCAATAATAAAAAGGACCTTGAGCCTCATTGTAGCATAGTTCCATGGAAAATTTTAGGGGCTAATATTCGCAAGTTGGCTAATTTTCTATGGTTTTTCCAAAAAAAATATTCGCCAATTTCGATTTTTTTATAAAAGTGATTCGCCCAAATTTTACAATATAAAATTATTTTACCTTAAAAATCACCAACATTATATAGAAAATATATATAATATCATTATAAATTTGAAGAATTTTACAAATACATCAATAAACATTTTAAATTTTTCATGTTAGGGACTAGTGAGATTCGCCAATTTTTTAAACTTCAAAATAATTTTCCATCCTTAAAATTTTCCCTGCATAGTTCCTAGGCATGTATCCACCACATCTCTTCTCATAGCTAAGCTACCATCACTTGAGCTAGTTTATTTCCATTATGTATGTAAGCATATTTTAGTTCTTTGATATTAATGAAATGAATATTTATTTATGTTGCATCTATATGTTTATTTTTATATATGTATAATGTTTCATTCCTGCATAAGTATGGATCAGCGGTATCATATTGGTCTGCTCTTTCTCTATTTTTCCTTTCATTTCCCCAACAAGGTCGAGGTATAAGGAGCTAGGGCTCAAATTTCTTGAGCCTCTGTAAGATCAGTCTTGCAATGTTGAAATTGGCAACAAGAAAGACTTATCATTTAATTTTCCCTTAATTAAATTAGAAGTATATTGTAATTCCACATCACATGACATCTTGTACGAGTTAACTGAGTTGGGAAGACTTAGTTAGCTCTATCAATTTAAGTTTGGGGTCAAATTGGAGGCATGTAGAGTTCAATTTATGTTTTGGAGGGTCCAGTTACAGTTTATTTTGAGTTGTAATTAGTTAACTCAATTAATTGGGTTAAAATCAGTTTAACTAGTTCTAACTGATATATGAGAAATTGATAGGTCCAATAAATTAAATCTGATTTAATTCACATGCAGTGATCAATCAGATAACTAATATTCACTCTAAATAGCAGTTTCATGTTAGTTATAAGGAAGTCCCAGTTGAGATTGGAGTTAAAGGGAGGAGAACTATAAGTTGTATAATTAGAAAATTGTACAGGTGGTGCATGAGGTCAGCAGGACGCCTTAGATTAATTGCGCAATCAATTATTGGGAATTTCCTAATTAATAGGGACTCAATTACCTCAGGAATGCATAATCAAGGTTGGTCAGTCAGGTGCAAGTAATTCGTTAAGTATTGGACCAAACTTGCTAGGATCAGAGTGAGATAATCAAAGATAGTGCAGAGGTTTCTCATGAAGTGAAATAGCATTGTATTATTTCATATTCTTGAATTAATGAAATATACATAGAGAGAGGTTTTTAGCTAAGGCTTTCCCCAGACAGATATTTGTGTTGCGCGATTGAAATTTTTTCTCTTTCTTGTTCATGTGATTGTGCGATCATAATTGGTTTCCACAATTTGTAGAATAGATTCAAGTATTTTTTTTATCATATCACAAGATCAGTTGAATCTATGTGGATTTTCTAAATGGTATTAGAACAAGAATCACTATAGAAGAGAAGAAACAGAGCTTTTGTAGAAATTATATGCACAAAGCATGCATATGTCCAAGATTCTCCTGATCACACACTATTTTAACTTCATGCACAATACAGAATCTATTCCACCATTGATCATCACATGCGGAGATTAAATCAATTGCAATGCACACATGAAACCATAAAAGTTCACACACATTAACACAGTTGTTTTGATGGGAAAACTTGAAGCTAAAAACCCCAACTATCTGTATATAATATATGTCATAGAGATCATGTAACAATCCTCATACAAAGCTTATCACAAGCTTTCAGTACAATCCAATCGCTACACACTAATCAGGTCCGATCTAGCAAATCCATGCATCAATATCTACCACTTGCTAGCCTGCCTTTACTGTGCAATCCTTGTTGAAGAATGGCTCTGAATGAACTCGAATCCACCCTATATTTACTGCACAATTCTCATTGGCATCTCCAATGAATGTGTGGTGCAAACAATGCAACACTATAGTCACACTTGCCCTTTCACCTATCTCTCCACTGGTCTTCACTGAAAATACCATGAATTATAGTTAACTGATGTATTATTCAGTTGATTAATGAGTTATTATTTAGTGAGTTAATTAAATAATTAATTCACACCACTCTCACTAGTGTATCAATCAGTTAGACTAGATACAACTATCTCAACTGAGTCTAACTGAGTTAAACTGAATACAACTCCACCAACTACTTCTATAACTCCACCAAACTCTGTCACATGAGTTCTAACTAAAGTCCTCATGCAGCTAGTTCTTAGTAAATGTCAGAATAGCATAATTTCTTCAAGTAGCTGTTGTTCTACATCTGTGCACTTAATTGAAGTGCTCCAAGAGAATAAGATAATGTTTAGAGTCTAAATATTATTAAGAGCTAATAATATTCGACATATCTATTTTTAGACTAGCAATCTAAAAATAGATTCCGCCCAATATGTCTAAAAATAGAAGTCCATCTATTTTTCCAACTTGATCAACCATCCACAAATAGAATCTTGCAACTCATAGAATATGATCGACATGTCTAAAAATAGACACAATCTAAAAATAGACTTTGCGCCAAAAAATCACCTATGTGGGCCCCACCTAGTTTAGGTGATTATTTTCCAACTAGGATCAGGAATGATGTTTCACGATGCCTCCTTCACTGTTTCTTGTTGCAATCTTCAACAATCCCTCTCAACAAGAAAGGACTGTCTTTGCATGTGATATGCAACTCCATGCATTCGCCCTGCAACCTTTGCAAGCGCCCTGCAACTCCATGCATCTGCTCTGAAACTCTTCTGAAAATAAATAGGCTCCAAAAAACTCAATCAGTCTAATTCATCTATCATCAAAGTCTTCAAATTCTGCTAGTATCAATTGCACATGTCTTCAGGAACCACTACTCTATTGATCTCTGCACCCATGCACTTGCTTTCAACTCTGAACCGCGCTCCAATATCCGACACTGTCACTTTGATATGCCTGCATCAATCCAACTGATCATGCTACTGCTACTCTATGGGAAACTCGTAGCCAGGTTCAATTCATGAGATCCACACCATCTCAATGAATCCTGCCCAGAAATCTCCTCTTGGGATTACTCATGCATGTCGCCCCACCTCTCACCTGGTGGTATAGTTGCATGCACTCCCTCTGCCCATCTAGCATGAAATTTCTCTGCATGAGTGGTTTCTTCCACTCCATGATCCTCATCTTGTGGCTTCTCCACATCTCAAGGTTCACTCTTACCTACATGCAAATCCTGCTCCCTCTCAAGCTTCAATTGCATGGCTTTCTTATACTTCCCAACAGTAGGAAGCTCTGTAGAAATCCCATCTACTTCAAGTCTGTAGAGATTCTTGGCTTGAATCCCAACCTTCTTGACTTGTCCTGTTTCTTTGTACCAAAGGAAAACTTTTCCTTCACCAAAGACAACATCATACCCTTTATCCTCTAACATTGCGACTGAGATTAAATTCTTCTTTAAACCTAGAACATGAACTACATCTTGTAAAAGAATGAGTTTACTTGACTCCCTCTAAAAGGTAATGGTACCAATGCTGGTCACATTATATCGTCCATTTTCTCCCAAATCAATATGCAACTGGAGATCTTTCTCCACCAAGTCACTGAAAAGGTTCACATCTCTCGTCATGTGAAAGGAAGCACCACTATCAAAGTACCACCCCGATCCCAATGCACTAGACACCATGCATGTGATCAATGAGAATTCCAGCTCAAATTGCGAGGTAAGAGCCTCACCAGCTGCAGCTCCAGCAGCCTGCTTGTTCTTCTTCTTCTATGGACAATGTGTGGCGAAATGCCCATGTTCGTGATAGTGTAAGCACTTCACTTTGGACATGTCACGCTCTTTTCCATTCGCACCGGATTGAGAAGGATTTTTCTTCCCCTTCCCTTTCCTTGCTTTGGCATCCAAAGCGCAATCCTCTTCATCATAATTCTTTGATGAAGAGCCATCCCTGGTATTCCACCTTATCTCCTCCTGCACAAGATCCGACCAAAGTCACTCCCATCCTGGCAGTTTCTCCCGACCATTGACAGAGTCCTCATAGCTATGCTAACTCTTCAGATGCCCAAGGAGATCCAAGCTCACCAAGTCTTCTTCATCCACACTAACTCCTACACTCCCAAGCTCATCCCTGCAGTGGAAACACTTTTTCAAGTATACCAAAATAGTGTCATTCTTCTCCATTTTTATTTTCTTGAGCTTGTCTTTAAGTGCCAACTTCCTCTAGTCACTTATGCTTTGGAAAAATTCTGTCAAAGCCTTCCAAATCAAGAATGGAGTGGCTTTACCATGAAGGTTGGACACAATGTGATCCTTCGCACCTTCCAACAGAATCCTTCGACACCTTGCTACCTTCTTTTTCCATGCGTCAAGTGCGGTTGCATCGCTAGAACCCGGTTTAGGAATATCAGCATCTATGAACTCCTTCAACCCATTATCCTCCAGCACCGCCTCCATCCTATCCTTCCATGCAATATAATTTGAGCTACCCTAAAGGGCATACTCCAATCACAATTTTTTGAAAGACATTTCAATGAATGCTCAACTTCGACACCAAGAAAACACTACAGCAAATTCGAATTCCACCAGCACAAACTCAACCGATTCAATAATTGCAATCTGCTCCAATGATCAACTGCTCCGATACCATGTAGAAATTATATGCAATAAGCATGTATATTTCCAAGATTATCCTGATCACACACTATTTTAACTTCATGCACAATACATAATCTATTCCACCATTGATCATCACATGAAGAAATTAAATCAATTGCAATGCACACATGAAACCATAAAAATTCACACACATTAACACAGTTGTTTTAACAGGAAATCCCGAAGCTAAAAAACCCAACTATCTATATATAATATATGTCAGAGAGATCATGTAACAATCCTCATACAAAGCTTATCAAAAGCTCTCAGTACAATCCAATCGCTACACACTAATTAGGTCCGATCTAGCAAATCCATGCACCAATATTTTCCACCTGCTAGCCTGCCTCTACTACGCAATCCGTGCTGAATAATGGCTCTGAATGAACTCGAATCCACCCTATATTGACTGCACAATTCTCATTGGCATCTCCAATGAATGTGTGGTGCAAATAATGCAACACTATTGTCACACTTTCCCTTTCATCTATCTCTCCACTGGTCTCCACTGAAAATGCCATGCACTGTAGTTAACTAATGTATTCTTCCGTTGATTAATGAGTTATTATTTAGTGAATTAATTAACTAATTAATTCACACCACTCTCACTAGTGTATCAATCAATTAGACTAGATACAACTAGCTCAACTGAGTCTAACTGAGTTAAACTGAATACAACCCCACCAACTACTTCTATAACTCCACCAAACTCTGTCACATGGGTTCTAACTGAAGTCCTCATGCATTAGCTCCAGCAAACCCTCAGGAATAGTGTAATTCCTTCTGTTAGCTTCTGTGCCACATCTGTGCACTTAACTGAAGTGCTCCAAGAGAATAAGATAATGTTTAGAGTCCAAATATTTTTAAGAGCTAATAATATTCGACATATCTATTTTTAGACTGGAAATCTAAAAATAGATTCCACCCAGTATTTCTAAAAATAGAAGTCCATCTATTTTTCCATCTTGATCAACCATCCACAAATAGCATCCTGCAACTCATAGAATATGATCGACATGTCTAAAAATAGACACAGTGTAAAAATAGACTTTGCGCCAAAAAATCACCTGTGTGGGCCCCACCAAGTTTAGGTGATTATTTTCCAACTAGGATCAGGAATGATGTTTCAGGATGCCTCCTCCACTATTTCTTGTTGTAATCTTCAACAGTTTTTTCTATATAGGTGAATCAAATTTTCATATTTATTCTTTAAGACCAGCAACAGATCATGATGTCTTTTTGTGGATTGAGACTCTAATATGCCCTTGAGGGTATTTTGAATTACATAGCATGGAAGGACAGGGTGGAGTGAGTGTTGGAGGAAAATGAACTAAAGGAATTCATAGATAGTGATATTCCCAATCCTGCAGTAGCAGACGCTCAAAATCTGGATGCATGGAAGAAGAATGTAGGAAAGGTGAGAAGTATTATTTTATAACGAGTTTGAGATAACATTGTCTTGAACCTAAAAGAAAAGGAAAATACATATGCTATGTGGAAGGCCTTAAAATATCTATTTCAGAATAGCAGTGACCATGGGAAGTTTTCGTTGAAGGACAAGCTTAGAAAGATCAAGATGGAGAAGAGAAACATGATACCAAAATACTTGATGAAGGTCACTCAATGTCAAGATGAGCTTGGAAGTGTTGGTGTTACAATTTCCGGTGACGATCTTGTGAGCCTAGCACTTTTAGGCCTTCCCAAGAGCTAGCACAATTACCAAGAGTTGGTGAATGGGAGGGAGAAGCTACCAAAGTGGGAGCAATTATGGTCTAACTTGGTACAAGAAGACTCTTCGGTGGAATAGTAGAGATGTAACCTCATTAAAGACTAATGATGAGGAGAATTGTGCCTTGGCTGGAAATATGAAGAAAGGGAAAGGTAAGGTGTCCCATTCCAAATCGAATTTCGGTCAGGTAGGAAAGAAGAGAGACTTGTCAAACGCTAAATGTTTTCACTATCATGAGCTTGGACATTATGCTACAAAGTATCCACACAAGAAGAGCGACAAAAATCCATCAGGAGGAGCGGAAGGCGAAACACTTGCATCACAGTTTGAGTTGGTTTTCACCCTCATCGCATGCATGGTGTCATCGGTGATGGGTTTTGTGAGATACTTGGATAGTGGATCTTCATTCCATATGACCGTCAAAAAATAATTCTTTATTAGAGTGGAGGAGATGGATCTCCAGGTGCACATCAAGATGGGAGATGACGGGAGACATGTCCCTACCAGCATAGGTACAGTTACTTTTCAGTGGGAGTTAGGTAATCCTCTCACATTAAAATATTTCATGTATGTTCTTGGTTTGAATAATAATTTGGTTTATGTTACTATTTGGAATACCATGGCTATGGTGTGATATTTAGTAAAGGAAAGGCATTCTTTCATCACAAATCCACGAGACATGTGAAGAATATTGGGGTTTGAGTAAAGAACCTCTACAAATTAGATGTATAATATTGTGTTGCATTGAACACGAAAGTAGAGAAAGTGGAAAGCTCAAACATCAGTGATTATGGCACAGGAGATTGGGCCATCTACACCATGGCACTTTAAAGTTCATGCAACATATTTATACATGACTTTCAAAGGGTGCACTTGTGCAGCGAGATACATGAAAAGGGTGTACATTGGGGAATTATACCAAAGCCACCTTTCACAATAAGTAAAGTGTAGAAAATATACCAATGAGATTCAATATGATCTTGTAATGTACTGAAAGAAGGTACTGAATCCTTCCTACAATTTGCGGAAAACAAAACATGATCACACGATCACATATAAGCAATAAAAAGAAATTATCAATCGCACAAAACAAGATGTATCTATGGAAAAAAACTTCTAAAAACCCCTCTATCTCTATATTTCATATGGTCAATATCATGAAACAAAATAATGCTTTCTCACACTAGAGAAACTTCTTGCACTCTATTGATTGTCTCACTCCGATCCTGCTCAAATTTGGCTTGCAATCTAAGAAAAATCAGTCAAGCATTTAACCTTTTTCTTTCCTCTACCTAGCCTGCCTTGCTTACAAATTCTTGGGCTAATTAAGGCCCTACTAATTAGGAAATTCCCAATTAATGATTACATAATCCTACAAGGCCTTCCTGGTGACCTCATGCATGACCTATACAATTTTCTAATAGTACATCTGATAGATCTATTCCCTTTAACCTCAATCTCAACTGGGCATTCATTAGAACTAACATGCAAAAACTATTTATAGCAAATTATCAATTAAATAATTTATCACTAATTTTGAATTAAATAATATTTAATTCACTGTACATCTCACTAGCTCATCCCTCAGTTAGAACTAGTTAAACCAATTTTAACTCAATTAATTGAGTTAACAAATTACAACTCACAAATAAATATATCTAGACCCCCTAAAAATAAAAAATTCCCTTTGCATGCATCCTCTTAGAACTCTAACTAGAATTTCTTAAGCTAACTATGTCTTCCTGACTCAGTTAACTAATACAAGTTGTTATGAGATGAAATTACAATTTTTCTTTCAATTTAATTAAGGTAAAATTAAATCAAAAGCCTCATAGGGAAGCCATTTCTAGGTGTCATTTTTTGGATTTCCTTTATGGATGTCAATTTCATTGCTTCTTGTTGAAAATTTCAATGCTCCCCCTCAAGAAGAAATGAATTCAATCTATCCCGATCTAGTTCCTTTGGAATGTTCTAAATGCAACACTGCTCTAGTGTTGTTTCCTCCTACAACTCCTAAAACTGAATAGCCTCCAAAAACTGAATCAGTACGATGCATATGTCATCAACGTCTCTGACTACTACAGGTTATTTAACTGTCTACTAAAATCTCTTCATTACTGATTCTGTATTTGTGCCCTCTGCACTGCTTCCAACTCTAATTTGCACTCCAGTATCTAAAATTTGTCACTCTGATTTCTGTCTTCCTTACATCTGATTGCATAAATATAAATGATCATTCTTGATACTGTGTACTATGGGCTCCTCATATCAAGGTTCAATCCATGAGATAAGCCATCTCAATGGATCCCTGCCCAAATTTATTCTCTTGGGATTATATCTACACATATCCCCACCTCTCACCTAGAAGTATGGATGCATGCGCTCCCTCTACCCATCTGGCTTGAAATTTCCCCCTACTAGAGGTCTCTGCTTGAGTGGACGCTTCCACTCGATCTCCTCTCTGCTTCTCCAATTGTGGTTGCTGCTCCTGAGGCTACATGTTGAGAGGATACCTCTCAACCACCAATTACCTAACCTCTAATTTGCTCCTAAAATCTTTGTATGCATCCTTGACCTTGAGAGTATGCAGTTTCTTAACTCTTACATCGATCGGTTTCACTCATCCTGTGGTGATGTCTAAGGAAAAACTTTCATTTTATAAACATCACATCATAACCATGGTCTTCCAATACCTCTATGGAAACAAGATTATTCTTTAGTCCTATAACATGCAAAGCATCTGTCAGTTTGAGAGGGGAGCTAGACTCCCTCTGAAAGGTAAATGTACCTATTTTGGTCGCACTATACCTCCCTTCATCTCCAAATTCTATGTTCTGTTGGAGGTCCTTCTCCTGCAAGTCACTAAAGAGATCTTTATTCCCCGTCATATGGAACGAGGAAAAATTTTCTAGATACCACATGCATTCCATTACAATGCTGGCCATGCATGCAATGAGAGTAAAATCAAGCTTGAACTATGAATCTAGCGCTTCACCCACTACAACTACAAGCTTCTTCTTGATTTCCTTCTTCTATGGACAATTTGAGGCATAGTTCCTGTTATTTCCCAAATCCACCTCAGGCTGAAGGAAGGTGGGATTAAGGGTAACACCAAACCACGCTCAGTCTGGTAGCTAGCCCTACCAGAACAGGAGAGGGCTCCCTCCAGGTCAATCTCAGAGAAAATGTATCAATAGGCCTTGAGAATACTGAAATGAGCGCTAATTTTAGGCTAGGTATATTAATCAAGGAGTTTGGAATGATTTTTTAAGGGTTTTGTTGGAAAAAATGGGAAAGGCAAATTTTGGGCTTGGGGATGAGGCCAAATTCTTGCAGAGTTCAAGTTGGGGCAGGGAAAGCAATGAATTTGATGTCTTAGATTCAATGAATGGATGGAAAATACTGTTGAGGAGCTGAAGAGGGAAAGAGGGTGCAAGGATCCTCTTCAAACTGACAAAAACATATAAAACTAAACAAAAGTTTAAGGCAGAGCACCAGCAAACTAATGAATTCTACATTAGTTACTCATTTGTTTAATCCAGAAGCAAGGAGAAGGGAAATGGAATACATAAACATTAATGAAACTTACAGATACATGGAGAAAAACATCATCAAAACTCAGAGCCACAAGGATCCCAACATGTCCTGCAAAACTCTGGTCTTTCCTTTGCCAAAAATCTGAAATGAATATACAATGAGGTGCCAAACTATTCCCAAGAGTCCAACCCTGAAAATGTCTTAGAAAATACATGATATAGACCATCCTAACCCCTTCCCATGCCTCTAGGGGTCAAGCTCATCCTTATAGGATTTGTTTCAACCAATTCTAAACTAGGAACTGAAATCTAGGCAGCCAAACAACTTGCCTCTATATGCTAGGAAACTGATCCATTCACTTAATTTTCACTTTTTAGTGAATGAACCCTCTAGAAAAAGTAAATGTGAGAAAAAATTACATCATATTCATAAAATTACATCAATATATATTAATAATTACATCACAAAGTGAAACTATTCAAACTGGCCGAATTTCTGAGCTAAAAAGTAAAAATTGGACCAAAATCCTCTCTGCGCCGCGCTAGAAAACTCAATGCGTCGCGCCACTTTGAGCCTATTTTTGGGGAACTTCCTGAAGTCCAAATTGAGCACCTAATAGCTCTTTGGAAATCCATACCTATATACTATCCAACCCAAGTGGATTTTTTCAATTTGGAGTTCATTTGCCCCTCAAAAAATTCAATCTCCCAAGACTGGTTCCTACTGGTGCAAAAGGTGGCAGAAAGACCATTTTGGTGTGTTTTTGACCCTTAAGACCATCCAGAATTTTATGGAATCTCTCAGCCATTCCTAAACATGCATAATTTATCATAAAAAACCCAAAAATATCAATTTTTCCTCCAGAAGATCTCTCAAACGTAAGCGCGCGTCGAGTGGCGCGACGCGTCGAGCAGAAAAACCTGTTTTGCAACCAAAATTTTCAAAAATGACAAAATTTACTCCAAATTTTCTGAAATTTGGAGTGAATGTCTCCCATCATGTTCCATGCTCAGCCAAGGAAGCTTCAGCCAAGATTTGGAGTGGATCAGGCCTTTTTCGTCGTTTCAGTGCTCTTCTCAACCTCGCCTTTCAAGATCTTCATTTTCGCTTTCCAAACATGTGTGCGGGCCCAATAGTGATTATTCATATGTTTGAGCATTTATTTGTCCATATTGGCCTTCGCCAATAGTTTCTAAAGATGAATTTTGACGCTCGTAAGGCAAGTCTCCCTCTCAAACGGTGTCATGTCACCTGGTCTCTTTCGGGCCAATTCACGGTCTTCACGGATTTGTCGCAACTCTATGAGTGTCTGCTGATCCTCCAATTGTTTATTACGCTGCTCCAAGTAATTTATAACCCACTGAGCTCTCTGCAATTTCTTAGTCAGTGTGTCGATCTCAGCTTTCTGCTCCTAGATAATTTCTTTCAGCTTTGAGCTGGGAGAGCTTGAATCAACATCGATCAATATAAAATCAGTATCTTGGCCTCTTGAGGGGACCTCATCCTGCATAGGCTTCTTGTCTCTATCCTGTACCTGTGATGATGTAAAAGGAGAGACCCCTTCCATGCCATGTGGATATAGTACTCGTCGTGTTGCTGCAAATAAGGTGGAGATAGTACTCGTCGTGTTGCTGCAAATAAGGCTCTGGTACCTCTCTGATAGGTAACACACACTGGAACACTGATAGACTCTATCTCAGGAACCTCAAACTGATGTGAAGGCTCACCTGCATCATGAACAATCTCTGGAGGAGGCTGAGGGGATGTAAATAAGTCACGGGAAATGAACTCCTCCCATGCAATGCCCTGCAATCCATGCTGATGTACCACAATCATCTTGATGAGCGCATAATGATAAATGCTATTATGTTGCTGCTCTGGAGTCTTCTTTTGCACAAGGGTAGTCATCCACTCTATGTTTCGGCACATGAAGTATGTAATATTCATCAGTCTCACTCTCGTGAAATGCATCAACAGTCTGATGTGGTATGCATAAAGGTGTGAGAATCTACCCTCGCATGAAGTATCTAATGATGAGTTTCATTAATGGTGCATAGGAATCCTTCAAGAATCTGAAAGGAAACACCCTGCTGAGCTGCCTCATATAACCAGGCCTGATATAAGGTTCATAATATGCTCTATCCAGCTACTGTCTCTTATTCCACTCTTCACCTATGTTTGGTATCCCGGTCACCTGATAAATGGTTTCTAGTGTCAGGGTGAAGTTCACTCCAGCAAGGTTTACATGACCATCACGCAAATGTAAAACAAATAAGCGAACCAACTCATGATGATGCTGAATCTAAGCAATCATCTCACAATACTGAAAACATGAATGTTGCTGAAAGCATGCCATTGCGAGCGGGCAGGCCTGCAATTGAGTCAAGGAAGTGGGCTCTTCTCTGACGTGCCTGCCACTTTTATGAGACCTCCTCGGTACATTTAGCTCTGTGGTTGAGTCACTGTCTTACTCATATCCTTGCTCATATGATGAATTTGTCTCTAACATGGTGCTTTATAATGTGTATAACAAGTATATGCTGATAGATATGTGATGAAAACAAGAGTTTGTCTTTCAATACCAAATATGTACCAAGTATGAAATGAGGGATTGTGGTAATTATAAACAGTGGGTGTAATGGACTGTCAAGTGAAATTTGAGTGGAAGGATAGTCACTTGAATGCTTGGGGGACTTCAAGATTTGGGGATTTTATAAGTGATATGAGAGTGGGAGATGGTGATGGGAAATGCAGTCTTAGAGATAGGGGTAAATGAAATGACAAGATATACTTAAGCTAGGTGAAGTCAAGGATATAGAGATAGTCCTTGAATGTTTTAGGAATTAGGAATTTATAAATGATATGAAAGGGGAAGGGATAATAGGTTTTAGTGATAGGGAAAATGGGTACAAGGGATATGATGGTTTTGGGATAGAGGGGAAAAGGAGAAGGAATGTGATAGTAGTGTGACAGTAAGGAGGAACGGAAACACAAGTGGCAATGGAGTTTACAAATTGGCACTAACAACCACACTTTCAATTTCAAGCGCAAACCCTATGGAACAGTTTTCATCACATGAGAGGGTTTGTAATTTGTCCACTTAAACTTTCAAATTCCTTCCTCCAAATAACACTCAATGCAAACTAAAATCAACAGCAAAGAGCTCACAAACTTACTTGGGCAGAGGTGACAGAATTATTTTGATTTTTTATGGAGTCGTGATGAATTTTTGCCTTGGAGGCTCTGTGCGCCACGCACAAGCCCAGTGCGCCGCGCCCCGTGGATGTGCCGCACCGGAGGAAAAATACACTGTGGCAAACCGTCCAATGCGCTGCGCAGCCTATGTGCGTCGCGGGCTTACCCAATGCGTTGCGCAGAGTCTCAACATAGTCTTGGCTTTGAAAATTACAGTTTCGCCCTTCCACAGCTTGAGTTGGCTTTCACATGATCTCTTGAATGCAAATGACATTGATACACAGAAATATCTTCATAAAGGCATGGCTTTGATTTTTCCTTTGTAAAGACCCACTTTGTAATGTTTCAAAATTGGCATTTCTTCACTTTTAATACAACTCAGTTCTTCAAGTTTCCTTTTTTATTTTTGGCTGAATTAATGGCTTTCTTGGTTGATTTTTTACAGGGATGGTGGCATCGGATTTCGGCAAAGGATGACCAGAGACTGCATTTGAATTACTTCATGGCAGAAAACTTTAAAACACATATTTATTACAAACAATTAATTTGACGATTTCTTCTTCAAAGTAGAGTTTTGAGGAAGAAACATCCTTGAGCATTATTAATGACGAAAATCTTGAAATGAAAACTTATTGAAGATATCCTCATGGCCTGCGAGCATTATTTGACATTCTGAAGATCAAACCCTAGACCTAGTAACTGAAAGACTCTTTTTTGACCACAAGACCATCTATGACTGAAAATGACTGAAATCAACTTTAATGAATTTTGATAAATTTCGACCAACCCAGCAGGTACAAACATGAGGGAAACGAGTGAAGAGACCCTTCCGTCAGATAATGGCATGCCCCTAACGGAATGCAGATGAATGAGCAGAATGAGACACCTATAAAATGGAAATGCAATAAGAGAAATGATCTCTGACAGAGGGATGTAAAGACCGACTCTAACATTGGCTCCAATGGGGATGGTAGCTCCTAGGAGGTGCCAAGAACTACAGATCTCTGGGAGAGATAGACAGTGCCTTCATCCATTGGGCTATGGAGTCCATTATTTTGATAAAGTAACTCAAGACTGTTGACTTAATTTATTTGACTAACTGACTCAATTTTTAAAACAGAAATAACTGAACCAAACCGACTAGACAGACTCAAACCGAAACTGAAATCCTTCTTCAGAATTATAGCCTTCACTTTGGGCCCCAAACTGAAGAAAAGACCTCCGTGCACACTTGTGATGAAATTGAAATAAATGATATGTACAATGACAATGTGATCAGCATAAAACGTCTTAGAAATGGTACCGCTTGAGCAGCCGACCATTGACCGGCCCTCCTGGACAGTCTTCACCGTTCATCTCCTTCAAAAGAAAGGCGTTCTGCCCTCGATATGCTGCAATATTGAATGGACCTTTCCAGATATTTTCAAACTTACCGTGTTTACCTTTGTCCTCATTCCTAGCATCCCACTTCAGCACCACTTCCTCCAATTGGAATTTATCTTCCTTCGCTTTCTTGTCATGGATTTTCTTGATTCTCTCCTGCAACTTGAATGTGTTCTGGAAAACCTCTTCTCTCATTTGCTGCAAATGAATAATCTGATTTATCCTTCTCTGTATATGGCTTTCTTCACTGCCAGCTTCTTGAAGAAGCTTGACCACCGAAACAACAAGAGAGGTAGGAAACACTGTATCCACTCCATAAACTAACTCAAAGGGGGACATGCCAATGGACTTCTTTTGACTCACCCGATCAGCCCATAGCGCATTGACCAACTTCTTATGCCAACTCTTCTTGTTTATGTCCAGAAACTTTTTAATGATGTTGACTAAAGATTTATTGGAAGATTCCGCCAAACCGTTGCCTTGCGGATGATAGGCGGTTGAATGCCCGAAAATTATTTTCTACTTGGCACAAAACTCAATCATCGTTCTTGATTTAAAAGCTACTGCATTATCAGTGATCAATTTATTTGGGCAACCAAAATGAGACAAAATGTTGTTCTCAAGGAAAGAAATGATTACCGAATCGGTAGCTTGTCTAGTGGGAACTGCTTCGATCCATTTCATGAAGTAATCAGTCGCTATTAGAATCCATCTATGTTGTCCTGAAGAAGGAGGATGGATCTCCCCAATGAAATCCAAACCCCACTGCTAAAAAGGGGTGCTTACCTCAATAGGTTTAAGCGGCAAAGGCTGTAATTTATGTCTTCCTTCGAAAATCTGGCACTCATGGTAGCCTTTGACTATTTTATACACATCAGCAAACAATGTCGCCCAATAGTACCCCGCTCTCAAAATATTATTGGCTGTTGTTTTCCAAAAATGGTGACCCCCGCAGTCTCCTTTATGGAAATCCTCCATTACCTTCTTCGCTTCTTCCTCCACCAAACAATTTAACAAAACACCACCCAGATCTTTCCAATAAAGTGCAGAATTCAAAATACAAAATTTTGCAGCCTTCAGTTTTAGATTTCTACCTTTGTTTCTAGTCACGCCGGGCAGTGATGACAAATTTTTAAGAACATACACGATATCTGAATACGATGGGGAAGCAACAAAATTTCCGATACCTGAAGTCGCGAATTCTCCTCATCCTCATCAAACATAGCAGCAATCAGATTTATTTCTAGCGCATGCAAATTCGATTCAGCCATAAGCTTCGCCAGCCCCTCTCCCTTGATAAGTTTCGTGGGCCTTATCTCCACATCATACTCCAGCAAAGCTGCAATCCACTTGCCTCGTCTTCCTTCCGGATCAGTTTGTACTAAAACATCTTTCACGGCAGCGTTAGGAATGTTGGGTATGTGTTATATTCTTTCCACGATTAGCCCCACGCGCTATATGTTGCGTCAAGGAATGGGGTCACGAGGGCGTAAGGCCCTCACCGTTAAACCGGGGGCAGCGCCCCAGCAAAATTTGTTTTTTGTGCGGACCCACTCATAGGCGGATCCGCCCATGGTTTTGTGCATGGTTTTGCACATGGTTTTGGGGTTCGATGGTTTTCGGCCCCTGGTATTTTTGTAGATCCGGTCAAGGGAAATACGGTTATGTTCTAATCCAGGGTTAATGGATTGGGGTTTATGTATGCTCCAGCATGTATATATATGTGTTGTAACACTAAAAGGAATATAATGAAAAATCAAGCTGGTCGTCCTGATTTGGGATCCAGGGGAAAATCTCTGTGTTTATCTGTTTTATGTTTTATGCTCTTGCTATTGTTTATTTTCTGTTATAAGAATTGTGTGTAGATATTTCTGTTCAGGGTTAAAACCTACATTTGGTATCAGAGCTGTTTCGGCTTCAAGGGGACGCCTTTGTTGTTGAGGGTTTTTTGCTCGGGCCTGTGGTAGACCCTGTGCAGTGGGAGATCTGCGGGATCGATTCTTGCGGTGAAAGAAGATGGCGAGCGGTGGAAAGATAGAGATCGAGAAATTTAATGGTCAGAGTTTTGAGTTGTGGAAACTCAAGATGGAGGATCTGCTGGTGGATAAAGATCAGTGGATCGCGGTAGATCCAGGTACTAAACCAACGGCGATGTCAGATGAAGACTGGAAGAAACTGGATCTGAAGGCTAAGAGCACAATACGGTTGTGTGTCTCAGATTCAGTATTGTTGAATGTATCTGGGGAAGCTACGGCGAAGAACTTGTGGGAAAAGCTAGGGACTTTGTACCAATCTAAGTCTCTAGTGAATAAATTGTTCCTACGGAAAAAGCTGTATAACCTGAGAATGAAGGATGGAGACTCGGTGACAGAGCATCTGAATGCCTTCAATACTGTGGTAAGTCAGCTGTCATCTGTTGATATTAAAATCTCAGATGAAGATAAGTGCATCAGCTTGTTGTGTTCTCTACCAGATTCATGGGACAGTCTGGTTATTGCAATAGGTAGCAACACAACTACCTTGAATTTTGATGAGATTGTCTCAGCCTTGCTGTCGGAGGAAATGAGACGAAGAAATATGGAGGGTCAGAATGGAGATGCCTTATCTGTACGAGGAAGGTCCCAGAACAGAAACAAGAATAAGGTTTCGAGTGGGAGATCTAAATCTAGAGGGAGATCTAAATCTCCTGGAAAGTTTGTAAAGGTGTGCTGGAAATGCGGAAAGGAAGGGCACTACAAAAAGGAATGCAGATCTAAAGCTCCTGAGAAAGGAAAGGGATCCGATGAAGGTCCTTCTGCAGAGGCAAAAACCACCTCGGATGAAGGTGGGGATGTGTATTTGGCTTCTTCTTCAAATACACATGTAGATCATGAGTCATGGTTGATTGACTCAGTTGCATCCTTTCACTTCACTCCCCATAGGGAGTGGTTCTGCGAGTATGAGAAATATGATGGTGGTGATGTCTTCCTAGGGGATGATAGGAAGGCCAGAATCATCAGACGTGGAAAGGTCAAGTTGAAGCTGCAAGGTGGAAGGATTAGAAATACTGCTGTGTTCTTGATAATCACAGCCAAATTTGATTTCTCACAAGATGGATGATGCAGTGGGGAAAACATGGTTCTGAGAAAGATGCCCTGGAAGAGAACTTGGTATACCGTATTAATGCGGGGAGTTCTGACTGAAATCTATAATAGTTTTCAAGGTAAAGACTCACACATGGGTGTAACAGTTCTATGGTTCCTGAAAGTGGAGCAGAAAGCCTAGCTGTCTCTGGAGAAAAGACCATGCTATGGCATCAAAGGCTTGGACATATTGGAGAGAAGGGCCTTCCGATACTGCACAGAAATGATTTGGTAGAAGGTATGTCGAATTTTTTTCTGGATTTTTATTTTTGTGAACATTGTGTATATGGGAAGCAGAATCGGGTGAGTTTTCCTTCTGGTGCTAAGAGGGCAAACAAGATATTAGAACTTGTGCACAGTGATGTGTTTGGACCTGTGTCAGTTCCATCACTAGGAAAATCTATGTACTATGTTTCATTCATAGATGACTTCTCAAGGAACACATGGATATATTTCTTGAGGAAGAAATCTGAAGTCTTTGACAAATTTAAAGAATTTAAGGCTCTGGTGGAAAACCAGACAGAGAAGAAGATAAAGGCATTGAGGATAGATAATGGTGGGGAGTTCTGCAAGAAGGAATTTGAAGAGTTCCGTAAGAAGTGTGGTATAGCACGGCAGAAGACTACTCCATACACACCTCAGCAAAATGGAGTTGCAGAAAGAATGAAAAGAACACTGATGGAAAAGGCAAGAAGCATGCTCAGTGGTACCGGTTTAGGACAAGAATTCTGGGCAGAGGCAGTGGAGACTGCATGCTATCTGGTTAACAGATCACCTTCATCAGTGTTGGAGGATAAGACCCCACATGAGGTATGGACTGGTAAGAAACCTTCTCTTTCACATCTAAGGGTATTTGGATGTGATGCATATGTACATGTTCCAAAGGAGAAAAGGACCAAGTCGGATAATAAATCTGAAAAGTGCATCTTTATTGGGTATAAGGATGGTTTAAAGGGTTACAAGCTTTGGAACCCAGAAACAAGGAAGGTTGTGTACAACCGAGATGTGGTGTTTAGAGAAGTGAAAGATGTTGTTAAACATGAAGTCCTACCAAAGGAACCTGAGAAGATAGAGTTTGAGCTAAAGGAGGATGAATCAGACTCTACAACAGAAGAAGACTCAGAAGATGAAGAGCCACAAACTCCGGCTTTGAGAAGATCATTTCGGGAAAGAAGGCAACCAGAAAGGTATAGTCCATCTGCTTTCTTTTCAGGTTTTGCCTTAACTATAACTGATGATGAACCCAGAACTGTCAGGGAGGCAGTAGATTCAGAGGATGGAAAACTCTGGAAGGAGGCCATGGTTGATGAAATGGCATCCTTGCACAAAAATGATGCATGGGATCTGGTGGAGTTTCCGGTTGGAAGGAAGCCCATTGGGAGCAAATGGGTGTTTAAGAAGAAGATGAATGTAGAAGGCAAGGTGGAGAAATACAAAGCTCGATTGGTAGCGAAAGGTTATTCCCAGGTGCCGGGAATTGACTTTGGTGATATTTTTTCTCCTATTGCCAAAGTTACTTCTATTAGATTACTTTTATCTGTTGCTGCTGCATTTGATTTTGAGATAGAACAGATGGATGTGAAGACAACATTTCTTCACAGGGATCTAGAAGAGGAGATCTACATGAAGCAACCTGAAGGTTTTATGGTGAAGGGTAAGAAAGAACTGGTGTGCAGGTTGAAGAAGTCTCTGTATGGGTTAAAACAGTCACCAAGGATGTGGTATCAAAAATTTGATACCTATATACGGGGACTTGGCTTCACTAGAAGAAAGGAGGATCACTGTGTTTATTTTAAATTAATCGGTGATCGTGTTATTTATTTGGTCTTGTATGTGGATGATATGTTGTTGATTGGAAATGACAAAGAAATTATCCAAGATTTGAAGACCCAACTGTTCTCCAAATTCGACATGAAGGATCTAGGTGCTGCAAATTATATTTTGGGCATGGAAATTAAGAGAGATCGGGCAAAGAGGAAGCTCTGGTTAAACCAGAGGAAGTATGTCGAGACTATATTGCAGAGGTTCAATATGCAGGATAGTAAACCGGTGAGTGTTCCTATTCCTGTAGGTGCAAAGTTGTCTGCTGAACATTGTCCCAAGACACAAGAAGAAGAGGAGGATATGTCCCGTGTTCCATATGCAAGTGCAGTGGGTAGCCTGATGTATGAAATGGTCTGTACTAGACCAGACATTGCACATGCAGTGGGAGTATTGAGCAGGTTTATGTCAAACCCAGGGAAGGAACATTGGACAGCAGTGAAGCGGGTTTTCAGATATTTACGTGGCACTAGTGATTATGGCTTGTGCTACCAGGGAAGACCAGGATTGGAAAGAATGTTGGACATTCGTGGTTTTGTTGATGCAGACTGGGCTGGAGATCCGGACCAAAGAAGATCTACAAGTGGGTATGTGTTTAGCCTATTTGGAGGTGCAGTCAGTTGGATGAGTAAAAGACAGTCTGTAGTGGCTCTTTCAACTACAGAGGCAGAATACATAGCAGCCACTCATGCAAGCAAGGAAGCAGTTTGGTTGCAAATATTGTGTTCAAGTATGGGGTTGGTACAACAAGCTATAAGGATATACCGTGATAGCCAAAGTGCAATTTTCTTGGCTAAGAACCCTGCTTATCATTCAAAGACAAAGCACATTGATGTTCAATATCACTTTGTTAGAGATATGGTTGAGGCTAAACGGGTGTTGTTGGTAAAGGTGGACACTTTGAAGAATGTTGCGGATGCATTGACGAAGTCTGTGAGCACTCAGAAGTTCTCTTGGTGTAGAGAAACAATGGGTGTTGAATAATTGGCCAAATGACTAAGCTCTCCTGTGGCCCCCTGTGGAAAGAAAACAACAAGTGGGAGAATGTTGGGTATGTGTTATATTCTTTCCACGATTATCCCCACGCGCTGTATGTTGCGTCGGGCATAGCTGGGGGGCGTAGCTGGGGGGTCACGAGGGGCGAAGCAGTCCCCACCGTTGGGGTCCGGGGCAGCGCCCCAGCCAAAATTTGTTTTTTGTGCGGACCAACTCATAGGCGGATCCGCCCATGGTTTTGTGCATGGTTTTGCACATGGTTTTGGGGTTCGATGGTTTTCGGCCCCTGGTATTTTTGTAGATCCGGTCAAGGGAACTATGGTTATGTTCTAATCCAGGGTTAATGATTGGGGTTTATTATTATGCTTCCGGCATGTATATTGAGTATTTGTAACACTAAAAGGAATATAAATGAAAGATCAAGCCGGTCGTCCCGAATCAAGCTGGTAGTCCCGATTTGGGATCCAGGGGAAAATCTCTGTGTTTATCTGTTTTATGTTTTATGCTCTTGCTATTGTTTATTTTCTGTTATAAGAATCGTGTGTAGATATTTCTGTTCAGGGTTAAAACCTACAAGGAACATAAGCAAAAATATGGGAATGAAAAATGTATACCCGTATATCCTTTAATGCTTTTACAAGTGCTAGAGCTTGCTTCTCAATGATGTTGTACTTCAAGGCTACGTCTCTAATAGTTCAACTGAAAAAAGCTATTGGCTTCTCATGCCCATCTCTTTTCTGCATTAACACAGCTACCATGGTATGTTCCGAAGCAAAGGAAAACAAAATAAAATCTTGGGTGTAATCCGAGCTGATTAACACCGGAGCTGAAGATAGTGCCAACTTAACTAAATTAAATGAATTTACCGCCTCTTCAGTCCACTTCACTTGGCTGTCCTCTTTCAGCATATTTTTTATCTCTCTTAAATGTTCAGCAAGGTTAGGGACAAAACGGCGTAAAAAGTTCATCTTACCATTAAAAGACTGAATCTCCTTCTTGTTCCTGGGAGGGTCAATTTGCTGAATTTCTTCAACACGTGCTGGATCAATACGAATGCCATCTTTTGAAATAATGTGACCAAGTAATTTGCCCTCATCCATGGAAAACAAGCTCTTTTTAGGATTAAGCGAGACACCATATTTTCTGCCCTTTTGAAAAACAACTTTCAAGTGATACATATGCTCTTCATCTGAATTGGAAAAAACCGTCAAATCATCAAGGTATATAACAAGGAAAACATCTTTCTCATTCGCAAAAGCCATGTCCATCGCCCGCTGAAAATTCGCACCAGCATTCTTCAAACTGAATGGCATCTTGGCATAGTGGAAAGTTCCCCATGGAGTGGTGAACACAGTTTTGTCTCGGTCGTCCTCATGGACCAAAATTTGGTTATATCCAGAATAACCATCAAGTAGTGACATGCGAGATGCTCCAACTACTCGCTGCAGTATATGATCCATCTTAGGCAATGGATAATTGTCCTTCAATGACACCTTGTTCAGATTTCGGAAATCAATGCACAATCGAATCTCACCTGTCTTTTTCCGCACTGGCACTAAATTGGAAATCCAATCAGAAAATCTGATGGGAACAATTATTCCTTCTTTGTACAACCTGTTTACCTCCTTCTCAATCGATGGCAACAACTTCGAGTTGATTCTTCTTAGCTTTTGTCTGAAAGGCTTCTGATTAGGCTTGATTGGGATAGTGTGCCTATGGAGGCCTGTTCCTACAGTGTCTTTGTATCCTCTGGATTGTGTAGAAAGTGGTCTTTGGTCTTTTCTCTCTCTTGTTTGGTTGAAAACTAGCTTATTTGGCAAATCTTGTTTCTTGTGTTGGCATTTATGGTTTGAGTACCAAGATCTCTTCCTGGGGATTCTTGGCTATTCTGCTTCATCAGAACAGAGAGATTTTTCTCATTTACTCTTTCCTACCATTGTGTCTTGCTTTGCATTTCGATTTTTGCCCATTTCTTGGTTGGTTTTCTTGAGTTCAGTTGACTAGCTCTTGTTGCAATTTTTGAAGAGTCTTTCTAGGTTCTTTGAAGTTTTTGTTTGCTACAAGGGTGTACTATTCTTCTAGGCTGAGTGTTTGAGTTTCTTGTCTTCTTTTGCTCATATAAATCTTGCTACTAGCTAGCCCTCTAAGTTTTATAGCATTTTTGAGGTTTTTGCTTGAAATTCAGAGTTGTTTGGCTTGGAATTTGATAGTTTTTCTTGGTCTTTTCAAGCTCTTCCTTTTTATAAAACTCAAAAGCTCAAAAAACATTTTGTTTTGTCATTTGCTTTTGTTTTTCATTTTTGTTTTCATTTTGTTATATCTATTGAAGCTTTGTTGAGGTTTCTTACTTTTGGTTTTCAACTTGATTTTGGAAATGAATTGTCATTGGTTTCTTCCTCTTGTTTCAAGCATTTTTGTTGTCTCTATATTAAGAGTTTCTGATTTAGGGAACTAGCTTTCTGGACAACCAAAAAGAGATAAAACTGAAGGATCTTTGGGAAATTTCTCTCTTCTTTAGTAGATTTTTGCATCTTAGAATTTGCACGCTCTTAGTGATTTGCATCAGGTGCACTTAAGCATTTAGTCATTTTCATAGTTTTTGTGAGTGTGGAGTTTGTTATTTGAAAAGAAAAATAAAATTTGTTTTTTTCTCGTAGAACCCGTATAGAAGTTGCTTTTCATTGAAAGACAATAACTGCATTTGCATGTAGTTTGGTTTTTATTAATTTCTTTTCTGCGTCAAAACACCACAAGTTTCATTTGTGTATCCCTTTGACTTAACATAATGGCCAATTAAAATAAGTGATATAATTTAAAAGCAACTAGCAAGTTTTTTAAGTGTCATACACCAACTAGCTAGGTTGCAGGGCCTTGGATTAGGTGAGTGGAGATTTAACTCTCCAAGGCCGCTCAAACGAAACATAGAAGTTGATTAATTGATCGAAATCCAACTCTGTTAGGTGGACCGGGAAAGCTCTCCTCCAGAGAGTCAACCGGGAGGGGAAGTGAAGGCTGAGAAGAGAGATACCCCCTCTCTGATTTGCTGACTCTGACGTCAAGACCATTCCACCCAGCTTCTGACACAAATTCGTGCCCATAGTTGCCACTCCTAGGTTCCACATAGGTGACTGCGGGGGGGAATACCCGTGGTACCTGAGGCAAACGTCGCATCACTTTCAGCAGTACTTCTGGGGGGTGCCCTTGCAAAGCTTGGGTACTTGTGCCAGAAAATGCTGTCATTAGGAGGTCAGCGTAACTGTTTCTGTTACCTTTGCTAGTAGGCCTGGGCCATAATTATCCCAGACTACTTTTGGGAGGTCCTATATTTCTCTTTCTTGTATTTTGGTGTCCGGTCCTAATCACCCAGAGCGGAAATACCTGAAGGTTGTTTGCTTGCTTATATCTCAGGGATTTCTTTTTGTAGTGAGTGCTCTTTGCTCCTAGCTTGCCTAGCTTTATATTTTTTGAGTCTAATTAAAAAAATTTAAAGTGGCTGATCAAGCGCCTCGTCGATCGAGGAGAATCCGGGGGTTATCTCCCGAGAGTTCAGAGCCTTCTTTAAGAAGGCGTAGGAGTGATTTAGCAGGTGGGTACCACCCTGTGACGTCTGACGTAGTGGAGAGAGATACTCCACAAGGGTCTGAAGATTTCGTAGCTGATTCTGGTGTTGGTTCCGAGAGGAGCATTCCGCTCACCTCACGAGTTTTATTTTCGCAGGAAGAAGAAGTTCAAATAGAGGAAGTACCTGAACCATCAGTGTCACTTCCATCTCCTCTTCCTCCTGATTATACATTCATTGTTGAGTACATCAAACCTGAGTCAGAGAGACCGGAAGATCCTCTGTATTATACATAACTTTCGATGACCACGACTCGGAACGCGGCTTCTACTGTGAGTGCTGCAGGCATTCAGACTCCTGCTTCTGTTGAAGGAGGGGGCACTATTGCTATATCTTCGATTGATTCTAGTGCTACTGTGTTTGGCTCTGGTTTCACCCAAGCACATGCTTCTCAATCTGGTCCCTTCAGTTTTGGAATGCCCACTAGTGACTCCTTCTTTCTCCTTTCCGTCGCAATCGGATCTACACCCAAGGGGTCTCCATGGCTAGCAAGTGGACTGGCCAAGGGTTCCCCTCGGTAATTGGAAATATTCTTGCTCAAATCTCTCTGGTCCTTCTTGATTTACTAAATCAAAGTTTCAACCCTTGGTCTAGAGGTCAAAATTACCCATTTTTATGCTTGGAACTCGTATTCAATGACACTGTAAAGGAATTGCTTTACGTTTGTCACCATGGAATGCTTCTTTCCCTTCGTCGAGTTTACTTATCTTTTTCCTCTCTGCCTAATGCCCTGAACTCCCTATCGGCTTTCCTCTAGCCTATACTCGTGGGGGAACTGGTCTGGGCTTTGGTAACTCTGCGTTGGGAGGAGGTTCTTCTCCTTTTTCTACGAGTTCTTTTTGGCAACCTGGTGCCTCATCAAATCCAGGGTATTCTTTTCAGAATGTTTTGAATTCATCCTATCAAGGATGGAATCCTCAAGCTCTGCCTCGTTTACCTTTTCTGGCAACGTTAAGCGAAATTGACTAATGATTTGATCCGTTATAGTCCGGGGCGGCCTCCGGTTCCCACCAAACTTCCTTCAGACATTCCAAAGTTTGAAGGCAAGAATGGCGAGGATCCAGCTGATCACATCACCACCTTCCATTTATGGTGTTCTTCGAACTCGCTGATCGATGATTCGATTAGGTTGAGATTGTTTCAACACACCCTAACTGGAAACGTTGCCAAATGGTATATTGAGCTAACTGGGGGTAGTTTTGCTACATTTGGAGAACTGGCTGTTACATTTCTAAACCATTTCCAGTTGCCTGTCCGATATGATGTCGGGACTGAACTCCTAGCTAATTTTAAACAGGACGACGCAACCCACATTTCTGGCCATATTCAGGAATGGAGGAGAAGGAAGAGGCTTATTAAAGCTCATATTCCTGGTGAATTCCTTTTGGAATGGTTTCTGAAATCTCTGCAGTCAAATATTTCAAAGGACGTATCCCTCTCAGGGGTATTTTTCGAGGAGCAGGCCATTTTTAGGGCCCAACAGTTGGAACTGATATATTCTCAGTCTGGGGTCCTCCATAAGTATTTTCCCAATGCTCCTCTCTCCAAATTAGATTTATCCAAAACTAAGCCTGGTCCTCATGGCGACGGACTCATTGGATCAATCAATAGTGGTGCAGCCAGCCTGCTTACTCAATTGCAGCAGTTGTCGTTGCAATCTGCTCCTTCTAGTCAGGCTGTGCCTGCTGAGTCATCACCTTCCCAATCTTTGTCCATAAATGATGTCCAAGATTCTGATCCCAAAGGAAATCAACAATCCGAAGGGAAGAAGAAGGGACAAAATAATAAGAAAAAGGGAAAGAATGGGAAGGGTAATGCAAATAAAACCAATGAGCATGTTGGTGAGGGTCCAAAGGAGAAAAGGAAACTGAAGTTTCCATGCAAGCTGTGTGCTAGAGACCATCTTACACACCTTTGCCCTAAAATTCAGGATGCGCAGCACCTGTTAGCTCAGCAGGATTCCTCTAGTTCCTAGGCTATGTTAACAAACCCTTTTCCCCAATGGCAACAACTAGTTGTTGGCACAAATCAAAGTCCCGGGGCTTCCTCTGGGGGCACCCAGGAAGGGGAAATTCCATCAGACATATTCATCACGAGTGCTCACGTGGATGTCGCTACGAGATCCCGTGATTATGGCAGAGAATAGTCTTTGAAAGCTAAGGATGCTCCTGATGCTACTGAGCTGCTTCACATTACAAGGCCTATTGTTGAGCCTATACCTCAGATGCCAAAAGCATCTACCAAGTGGTCGACGATTAATCCAAACGCTAGGGCTGCACAGAACTACTCTATTGTGGAAGATCTGGTGCAGAGTCCTTGTGCCATGTCGGCTTTAGAGGTGCTCCAGTCTTGTCCGGCTCAGCGCAGTGCTTTGATCACTGCCATTAGGGCTATTGATCCGAAAAATTCTCTTCTGATTACATTTGATATGAATAATTTTAAGAAGAGACTCCCCCATCATATGGCTTTTCATATTAAATCATCGCACCGGAAGTGCAATATCTTTCGAACGGTTGTTGATGAGGGTGCTTCCACATGCGTGATGTCTCTCACATGTTGGAAGATGATTGGATCTCCCAAAGTTGTTCCATCTACCACTCTTCTGACTGTGTTTGATGGTCATTCTCACAGACCCCATGGTATTGTCCCAGCTTTTCCTATCTGCGTTGGGGGAAAAACTGTGAATATAGAGGTTGAGGTAGTTGATGCAAGCTTGGACTATAACCTTCTGTTGGGGAGAAACTAGATTTATGAGATGGATGCCATTGCATCTTCATTATTTCGCATTATTTGTTTCCCTCACGAAGGGAGGATTGTTACAGTGGACCAACTAGATTGTCCTCCTGTAGACCTGAATGCGTCCACTCACTCATATGTTCCCAAGTTGGATAATACCAAGGCGCCTGTTGAGAATTTAGGAGTTGGAATGTATTCTTCCTTGATGGGTACTTTTGATATTCCTCCTCCTAGGGTTCATATTAATGAAATTTCATCCTCCAAGCCTCCTCTTCGAAGAGAGTTCTTCAGAACTCATTACTTTTCGGACCCTTGGACCTTACCTTCCCCTACTGCCACATTAGCGGAAGGTTAAGTGGGTGGAATGGCATTTCCAATGTCTGCAGCTGATATTGCTTATCAGTATATTGTTGACTCTGCAGAATCCATCCCAACTCCTCTCTCACCAGAAGAGTTGGATGGAGATGTGGCTCCGGCTTGGGCACTTAGTTCTTCTTCTGCCCAGGATTGCCTTGATACCACTCTTCCATCTGAAGAGGCCATCCTGGAAGCTATGACTGGTATAGATAGACCGTGGGATGATTTGCATCATTGGTCTTAATTTTTACTTGATTTGAGCGAAGTTGAAACGAGTTTTCCAAGTCCTCCGTCTCCTGGTCCTGTTCGCCCAGTCCTGAACCCTTTAGCACCAACACAGGTTTATGCTGAAGGGAACATGGCTGTTATTTCTCCTACTATCCCGGTGAACATTTCCAGGGATCCCAATATTATTGAGAATGTCTTCATCGGAGCTGAATGTTCCCGTGAAGAGATTCAGATTTACACCGAGCTCTTTAAAGAGTATAGGGATGTATTCGCTTGGTATTATGAGGAAATGCCTGGTATAGATCCATCTATTGTCCAGCATGAGATCAATACTTACGAAAACGCTAAGCCTGTGAGGCAAAAACTTCGTCCGGTCAATCCTAGGAAGGCAACAGCTATCAAAGCTAAGGTTGAGAAGCTGCTTAAGGCGGGATTCATTTTCCCTGTTCCTTTGACTGAATGGGTTTCAAACCCTGTTCCGGTAGATAAAAAGCAAGGAAAAATTCGAGTTTGCATCGATTTCAGACCTAAATAAAGCATGTCCTAAAGATAATTATCCCACACCATTTATTGATCATATCATTGAAAAGTGTGCCGGTAATGAGATTTTCTCCTTCATGGACGGTTTCTCCGGATATAATCAAATTACTATTCGTCCTGAAGATCAGCATAAGACTGCCTTTATTTGTCCCTGGGGTACTTTTGCATACAAGAAGATGCCTTTTGGTCTTAAAATGTCGGGCTACCTTTTCATTGGCCATGTCATATGCCTCCACGACATCAAACACCTCCACGACATCAAAAAGATTATCGAGGCGTATTTGGATGATTTAGCTGCTCATTCTCGAAAGAGGATGGATCATCCTGCTCACCTCTGTCAAATATTTGAATGGTGTCGTTTCTATAAGATTATGTTGAATCCGAACAAGTGCGTTTTCGTGGTTACATCTGGTCGGTTATTGGGATTCATTGTGTCTAGAGAAGGGATTAGGATAGATCCCTTCAAGGTTGAGGCAATACTTCGGTTGCCTCCCCTGTCCTCTGTTCGTCAACTTCAAAGTCTACAAGGAAAGTCTAATTTTCTTCGTAGGTTTATCATAAATTATGCTGAAGTTACCAAGGGATTTATGAGATTGTTGAAGAAGGGAGTTCCTTTTCTTTGAGATGACTTCGCTCAACGCTCATTTGATGCTTTGAAAAAAGCATTGACCTCTACTCCTTTATTGAGTCCACCTGATTATAGCAGGGAATTCCTTTTATATCTGGCAGTAGTAGAATCTACTATTGGTATGGTTCTGGTTCAAGAGGATGATGCTCTTGCAGAGCATGTTATTTACTACCTTAGTCAAGGTTTGGTAGGACCTGAACTCCGGTATACTCCGATAGAAAAGTTAGCTTTGGCAGCTGTTCATGCTGTGCAGCGACTCTGGCATTACATTATTCTACGAAAAACTTATGTTTTGGAAGCAGCCAATCCATTTCAGTTTGTCCTCAGTAGGCGAGTGATTGGGGGCAAATACAATAGATGGATTGTGATTTTGCAGGAATTTGATCTTGTGTTTATGTCTGCCAAGTCCAAGAAATCATTGGTTTTCGCGGAATTGATCTCCGAGTTGCCCTATGGGGATGAGATTGTCTATGATGAATCCTTCCCAGATGAACATTTGTTTCTTATCTCTCCACAGGATCCTTGGTATGGAGATATCATTGTGTATCTCAAGACTGCGAATTTTCCCTCTACTTTTTCGAAAGATGAGCGTCATAAGTTGCGTCACTTGGCTAAGAATTACTTGATTATTGGTGATGCTTTATACCGTCGAGGGGTTGATTCAATCCTCAGACATTGCTTAACTCTCGAAGAAGCTGAGGCTATGCTGAATGATTGCCACAGTGGAGCTTGTGGTGGTCATTTATCTGGGCTTGCTACAGCCCAAAAGATCTTGCGTGCTGGGTACTTTTGGCCATTGATTTTCAAGGATTGTATGGAGTCGGTCAAAAAGTGTCATCTGTGTCAGGTTTATACTCGAAAAATGTGCGCTTATCCAGCTCCGCTTTTTCCAGTCATTACTGTCAGTCCCTTTAAAAAGTGGGGTATTGATTATACTACTTGTAACCCGCATTCAGCTAAAGGTCACAAGTACATTATTTTAGCAGTATACTACTTTATGAAGTGGGTCGAGGCTATGCCTACTTTTGGGAATGATGGTGAGACTGCAGCTCTTTTTCTTTTCAACCAGGTTATTGCTCGTTTTGGTATTCCTAGAGAGATTTTCACTGATCATGGTAGTCATTTTCAGAATAGCATGATGGCTTAGTTGGCTCTAAAATTGGGTTTCCGGCAGGAGCATTCATCTCCATATTATCCTCAAGCCAATGGGCAAGTGGAAGCCGTGAATAAATCCTTGAAGACAATTCTTCAAAGGACAATTGATAAAGCTAGATCCAACTGGCATATTATGCTATATCCTGCACTTTGGGCATACAGGACATTAGTAAAAACTGCAACTGGCTTTACTCCGTTTCAGCTAGTGCACGGGTTGGAATCCGTATTTCCCATTGAATGTGAGATTCCTTCTCTTAAATTAGTTTTTGAACTTCTTCCTGACACTTCTAGTCTTGAAGAACGGCTCCTTCATCTGGAACATCTCGATGAGCAGCGTCGGGATGCCGCCATGATGAATGAGGTGCATAAAAACCGAGTTAAAGTTCAGTATGATAAGGTGGTCAAGCTTAGGGTTTTTTCGGAAGGTGACCTTGTTTTAGTCTATGCCCAAGAAAAAGATGCCCTGGGGGTAGGAAAGTTTAAGTCTATGTGGTATGGCCCCTTTATCGTCAAAAAAGTCCTTAGGAAAGGAGCATATACCTTGGTTGACTTTGAAGGGAACGAGTTGTCGGAGCCCAGAAATGGGCTCTATTTGAAGAAGTATTATGCCTAGGCTTCGGCCTGGCATGTTGCTTTTGTATATAGTAGTTTTTGCTTTGTACATATCTGGTTTATTTTCGATCTTTGATGCGATGGTGATGTTTTTGATCTACTTTGGCAGGTTGTGTCGGATTTCATGAGTCATTTTGGTTTCGCCGATGGTGCTAGTAGACACACCCGGAACTTAGCTTCCACGGCTTGGGTGCTTCATTATCCATCTGGTCAGCTGTTAGTATCAAGAGGGGTCTGCATTGGTCCTACTTCCAATAATATAGCAGAATACACTGCAGTTGTTTATCTACTCTCGGAGGCAATATCTTTGGGTGTTGATTCATTGGTAGTTTTCTTGGACTCTCAGCTGGTGGTGTCGCAGTTGAACAATACTTATCGGGTTCGAGATCCATTTTTACTCCGGTTGTTCTTGAGGGTACGCTTGTTACAAAGATCATTTCATTTTTTAACTTTCATTCATATTCCTCGAGCTGACAATTGGTTGGCAGACTCATTAGCTAATCAAGCAATTGATTGGCACATTAATCATTCCATACAATAAAATTTAATCATCAAAAACATCATACATTTTGATACATTTGTTACATCACATCAAATATCGCTGTATATATATCATCAGAGTGTTCAAAACTATACAAAAATTTGGATCCATAGGTCATACAAAAACTTGGGCTTATGCCCGATCATGTTCAGTCTCAAAAAATATACAGTCATCTGATACATCATATCTATTTACTACTGAGGTCCTTGCCCAGAAGTTGTGTTCTTATAGAACACAATCGCGGTGGCAACTCGGCGGAATAACCGTACCCAGTCGCGGGGTACTCCTACCACCTGCCTCTGGATGGCTTCAGGCAGATCTTCCACTGCAGCCATAGGTACTTTGTGGGTTAACCCCTCCAAGTTCCTATGTACAGCCTGGAGGGTTTTGTCTGGATCTACTGTATCCGCTTCGCCTCTGCGACGCTTATGTCGTGGGTATCCCTCAGGTCGAACTGGTCCAATATCTGTTTCATGATCATTTTTGTAAGTCATTTGAATCCAATCAAAAACATGTTTGTTTTTCACATTTTTTCATACATATTGAAAAAATCCAAAAAAATTATATAAGTCAAAAAAAATTGTAAACTTACCGACTGTACCCCATGCTGCGCCTGGTGGAAGGACAAGATCTGGATCACCACGAAAGTCCATCCCGGCATAGGGATAGTCGTCCACCGCGATGATTTGTTCTCTCCACCATTGGAAGAACTCATCATCCCAAGTGGTCCGGGGAACTTCACTTCCCCCCAATCTCTTCATCATGTCTGCCCAGCGGGCAATTCCTAGGTCTCTCGGGCTGCTGATGGTAGAGATCACTCTGGGTCTTAGTGCTGGAATCTTCTCAAAGAAGAATGTCATCAAAATTGTACCATATCCAAAGTGTTTTGTCTTTGCTTGGCGGATAGAGGTCAATTGTTGCTTCATGTTCAACAATAGGGTTGTGCACCAATCATATACATGAGTTAAGCATTCCACTGCTATGCTCATTTGCGTCCTGGATGCCTGGTGTAGGGAGGCAGATCTTGCCACTCTGCCAATGGTGAAAAGGAGGATTTTCATGTACAAATCCCTTAAATCTTTGATTGCAATTTGAGTTCCAACTTTCTTGGAACCCTGTACACAGTACACGTGGACGTAATCTTCCACAGTGAGTCTTCCCAAAGGCTTACCATGCAAGTCTACTGGCTCCCCCCTCCGAGAGAGTCCAGTGATAAAATATATGTCTTCCACTTCAATGCGTATAAGCATCTGATCTATCATAAAGCAGTCCTCTTCTGGTTCCCAATAGTTCACAAGCATTTCGAGCAACCAGACATTGCTCTTCATATTTGGCATTTTAAAAAACTTGAGCAATCCGCAATTCCGAAGAATATTTAGTGATGCTTGGTCTTGCATGACTTTTTGATCAATTGCACTATGTTCACACTCTCTCCATGATATGGTCATCCTGCAAAGT
Source organism: Pinus albicaulis (assembly GCA_034641835.2). Taxonomy (NCBI): domain Eukaryota; kingdom Viridiplantae; phylum Streptophyta; class Pinopsida; order Pinales; family Pinaceae; genus Pinus; species Pinus albicaulis. The sequence goes on along the minus strand of CM076572.1, from coordinate 1,050,686,789 downwards.
TTCAATAATTCCTTCATTAGCTACGATTTTTTTCATTTGGGCCTATGCATACGCGACTTTATTTGTGCACAGTCTCGTGTATACGCGACTTCATCATTACCAACCCGCGTATGCGCAACCCGTGATTTTTAGCAAGAGATTCTATGGTGAAAAATTCCTAAATTTTAATTTCTGAACGGACAAAATGAATAGCAGGATGAATTAAGAGCTAACCTGAGAAATTCAGTGGAATTCGACGGTCGGTTGCTCCTGTTTTGACGAAGGAAGTTTTTTTTCTCTAGAGCACTTTTTTCCAAATCAGCAATGTAATAATGAACCAAATATGAGGTAATTTGTCCATTTATGCCTAAAAAAGTTGAAAATTTTCGCAAAAAATTGTTATGCTTATTTTTTCAATCTATCTTGAGCTGCATAACCTGGATGCTTGGAAGTGCCCAGTTTGGTATGTTTTCAGGTACATTTTGATGATTTTTGAGATTTTTCCGGATTTTAATCCATGACTGCTGACCCGTCATGGCAGGTATATGATCTTCACTGGCATATAGGTTAGGGAATCCACTTTCCGTTGCATTTTTCATACTAGCCTCCATTCTGATCACTTTCCATAGGGTCGATCCCATCAGGTCATGAGTATTACGCCTATTTCACTCGCCGATTTTTTAATCATGACTTGGTGGTAGAGCCTTCCTTTACATGGGCTTCCTAGTTAGTTCCTCGCTATCACTTGTTGCCCATGCTACATTTTATGTAGGCTCGGGAGTCCTCTTTAGTCCCGCCATGACTTATGTGTTGAAGCTTCATTCCTCTTCTTCTTCACTATCTTTTTTCTGGCTATTACCCTAAAGGCTCCCTGGTGTTGTTAAGTTGTATTACTGCATTGCATATTGGCTACTTATTTATCCTGGCCTTTAGCCGGCTTCATTTGGACTCAATGTTTAAGCCAACTTTTGACCTTGTCTATCTGTACAAGTTAACCATTGCATGCACTTAGCTATCGCGACTTGACACCCTTATACCCATGGATGGAACATTCCTCTGAGTATCGCTTACTAGTTTCCGCCACCTTGCATTGAGCATAGGATTGTTCCAATCCCAGGAACTAGTGCATCTGTTTCTTGATACTCGTTCTATCCATTGTACCATAGCATTATTTTATTCCTTTTCAGGCTTATTATATGAAAAAGACAAAAAAAAAAAAATATAACAAAAAGAGCGGGAACGGGATGTAACTTCGTTATTTGATGGCAGTACAGTGTCAGTTTGTCGCCCTTGAACAAAGCATATACACTTATATATATTTCCTACATTTGGGATGGTTTTAGTTTTGACCTAGGTTCAGCCTTTACCTTGTTTCACTTGTCAGTTCTCCCCCGGTTGGTTATCTCTTCCAATCACATGGAGAGTTTGTTCTGCCTCCTGCATAACAGACTTATACAGTGTTACTTTTTACTGCCATGGTCATCATGAGTCATGATTTTGTTCAAGGGAAGTCTAACCAGAGTCGGCCATTCTGCGGTGTCTCTTGAATCATTATTCAGTCGGCCTTCCTGGTCTTGTCATTATCTTGTTCTATCACATCAGATGCTTTGGTCCTCTGCTCGTGCTGGTTTGAGAAGGTCTCTATTGACTTCTCGCTAGCGGGTTTGTCTCTTATCGACTACAACACATTGCTCTGAGAGCAAACCTAGAGCTGCACCCTGGCCCTATTTCCATCATTGATAGGTGACCTTGTGCTCAGCATTTGATCATCATTATGGGTCTTTGACTGAGTGGTTTCCCCTGTGTTCGACGTCAGTATACATTATCACACTTAAGATTCGTGCAGTACCTTGATTTCCATTTGACCCTATCGGTGGATTTCTCGCCTCTGTGTCAGCTTTCATTATTGGTTGGTTCAGAGGGTTTCTTCCGTGCACTAGCTTCATTTTGTGCATGCCGGAAACGTACTTCGGTTTGGTTCCGTCACTCTACTTCGTCCGATTCCTTCCAAATCTTGGCCTGCGGCTTACACTCGCGCTGGACTGATGTGGGATGCTTTAATGCCTTCCTTCCAGTAGATCTTTTCCCATCGACTACGACTCATTGCTTTGGGAATAAGGTCTAGAGTCTTTTTGTTAGTACCTTAGGGTTTGCAGTCATCAGTGGAAGACTCTTCGCTATCGACAGTGGGGATTCATCATTGCCTCTTAATTGGTAGATTCTTTCAAGTGTTCAACTTCAACTCATTCATTCGCACTTGTTAGATTGTACTAGGGCACCTTGACACTCATTTTCATTATTGGTGGGTTGTCTCGCGTTGGTTAGCAGTATTCATCGTTGACCGGTAATCCAATGAATTCTCACATGGTCGACTTCAGCTCATTTATTCCCATTATGTATAATTGTGCCGTTGAGATCAGTGAAGACCTCAGGTTGCATCAGCATCTTTCGGTTCACTTTTGACAGTCCATTTAGTTTCTGCCAGTGATGCCATTCACCCTTATATGTTGCAGTATTAGTACAGCAGCATCCTATATGTTGGCTCCCGAGTTGTGTGATTGTACCATTTATTCCACCTCTTATGATTTGGTACTTGGAGATTCAGTTACTTATATGATCAGACATCTAGTTGCAGCATCATTGATCAGTTTTCTATATGTGATACTTGGACATTGATTCAGACTTATAATTCTGGGCCATGCTCAGATGATTCATTGTGTACTTTTAGTTCAGCTATACTTGTATACATGTTGGATCTATTCAGTACTTTCCATATGATGTATTTTTCACTGAGCATGGGTATGCCCGCCTCAGCATGAGTTGACTCTCTATTTTCTATCATTGGTTTTTGGCAGGCTGAAATCTAGTGAAGTCCTCTCTTGTCCTTGCGAAGTTCTTTCTATGTGCATAATACATTTCGGCCATCATGTACCCCTTCTGACCTCATATATTAGGGGGCATCTATTATAGCATCATTTTTCACCTTCATATGATTCATGATTGCTTTTATGGCTTTGGGCACCCATTCCTACAGACTTGAATAAAATTCACTAAAAAACAGTGTTAAAATCCCCATACGCGGATATGCCCAGACTTTTCCACATTTATACGCGAGTCCACATGTACTTTTCCGTGTATGCCATTAAAATCATTAAAAATATATATAAAAAATCCCTATTTTCGGGCTAGGTTGATGGTTACTCTGGTAGTTCAACCACCCCAGCACGTGGCCAACTGTTTCCAACTGATTGAAACTACTTTGAGGGAGTATAAAAGCCCCTCATGTGTATGGCCTAAGGGAGAGAGAAATTCTATAGACATTATACTCTGTTGGAATCCCAGTTCAAGGCTAATTCCCCGTGCCTCCTGCACTTTCCCAGATTTATATCAGGAAACCCTTGTTTCCTGGAGATGTTCATCCATTTATATGCCATCTCAAGTGCACAAGTCTTGGAAGAATCTTAGCGAGGCAAGGGCGGGACGAATCCAGACGACGGTCTGCTCAAAGATCGTGGAAGGATTCAGGTGATCTCTCCACTTTTACTACTGTACATGATGTTCATGATAATGAAGAACCATCTTGTTCCTGAACTCTTGTGTTAATGTTTATTTATATATGTGAAAATATTATCATTTAAGCATTTATTATGGTTTATATAATGTTTCACATGGATTGCACTAACGTTTAGGAGAAGTATATGTTGTACAACTACGTTTTCGTGCACGTTCTTTCTTGTTTTCCAGGTTGAAGGAGGAAGGAGAGTTGCTGGGGGTTTGGACCCCGCAGGATCTACATCGAACGTAGGACTTCAGGTGAGTTCTGCTATCGTTGTTAACTAGTTTTTTGCATTCAAGTATGGTTGTGTGTGAGTCCTTCTGAATAGCATGCCCTACTCTGTGGAGGTTTAGACCCAACAAAGCTCTAGGGTGATTTTCCCCAAAACAGTCTGTTACATACAATAGTAAGGGTTTCAATTGTTATCACATATAGGCCTATAGATCTCTTTTCATTCCAACACACTATATCTTAAATACATGTTGTGGCCTTTTTTTCATTGTTACAACACCCTCCAAAATGTTTTCCTACATCCAAATTTGGGAGCCTAATTTGACTTTGTATGTTGTCTTCATAAGTATTAGGAGTCATCAAATGTGTTTTCTCTAAGTAGTCTTCTCCCATTTAGAATAAAATCAAAGTATTGTATTTCATCATAGGCAAGCATCACACATCACATATATCTAGGTTTACGTTGTTTCAAGGGATGATATTTGTTTAAATGAGTTATTATTATTGTGTATACATGTATCACACTAATTTCCAAACTTTCAAGCATTGTCCCACAAGTGTCATCACCGTTGTCACAACGTGTATCTTTATTGTCGCACTTGGGGTAAGTTCTTCAATGTAGTCACATTGAGGAAAGTATGTTGTTCATGTGTTATATGTTGTGTTTTCAATTATTCTAAGTGTGTGATAATTCTCAAGTCTTATCATTTTTCACTTTGGCATAATTGATCCCAGACTTAACGAAATTTAGAAAAAATTGAGACTAAGAAACCTGACATCACCCAGCCTTCTTTAACTAAGCACTGTGTAGTCTCAATCCTTAAACTTCAACCATGCATCTTGGAATTATGAAATGCACAGTCCTTTCCTTCCAAAACTATGGACTTCAAAATCTCAGTGCTCAGTCTCGAGCCTTAAGCTTTAGAACTATGGAGCCCCAACCTTCAGTGAGTCTCATCTATGCATTGTGTAATATCAAGCATCAAGTCTCACCCCTAATCCATTCAACTGCAGAATTACGTAATCCCTTGGCCTATGTCCATTTGAAATTGTGCACCGGGATTATTTAAGTCTAAAGCCCTCAAATTGAGATATTGAGCCCCTAAACTACGCAGATGACTAGCCATAGCCTACTTGAACTGTGCACTATGCATTCTCAAGGATCAATTTTTTTCCCAGGCCTCCTAAGTTATGCAATTGTGTAATCCTTGAGCCTGTCACCCATCCTATCACCTATTTCTAGATCATTCAATGGTTATGCATGTTGGACTAGGGGTTTATTTTAATGATTTCATCTTGTCATGAGTGGATTTCAGTTGCAGTTATTCTATTAATTTATGGTAGGATTATGATGAAGGAGATGGAGAAGGGGACCTTTCTAGAAGACACCTTTGAAGCTGTGAAAATAAGTTGATCAGTCAAGAAAGAAAAAGGGACAGTAGATTGTGCAAACAGCCAAAATATATAGATCACATTGAAGACTCCTTATCTTCAAGCCAAGTGGAGGAGGAAGAATAACAGAATGTTCCATATCCTAGGAATACATAAGGAAAGCAACCAAAAAGAGTGGCTTGACATTGCCATGTCATCATGTGTTCCATGTCATGTCAAAAGTCACCATTTACCACATAATTTTTTGGTTATGTAAATTTATCATTATACAAATATAATTTTAAGTGGAATTATAAGAGACATGTATAGAATGTGAAAAGTCATGTACATGTTGAAAGGTCATAGAGAAGTCAAATAGTCACGAGGGTAGTCCAAGAGTCACAAGGGAGGCAAATGATCACCCCATTTTTTATATATAAACCCTCATCATTCATGTAAAGGAATTTTAACCTTCGCTCCTCAAAAATTTAATCTCCCAAGACTGCTCAAAAAGCATAGTGAAAGGCTGAAAAACAAGGCAGAAACGTGGTGTTTGAGTGGTTTTTTCCATTTCGACCTGTTAAAATATCTATTTATTGAGTGAAAATAGTCAAAAATTTAGGTATACATCACTTTGAATCCAAATATTAAAACTATTTATCATTTGGAGGCATCCACAAAAAGCACAGCGTGGCCCACGTTGCGCTTTTTGCAAGCTAACTATGCAAAAATTCTATCAAAATTTGCAAAAATGCCCATAAACTTGATAAATTTCCCAAAAATATTCAAAATTAGTAGATACAGTGTTGAAGGGATATCTCAAGAAATCAACGAGGCATCATCAAGTAACTCAAGTTTTTCCTCTTCCTTTTTGTTGATTAGGGTTTTCTTTAGTTTATCCTTCTATTGCTTGATTCTGATGTTACAAATCTTGTTTGTAGTAGTGTATTTGTTTTCCATGGGTTTGAGCATGTCATTGTTCTTGTTGACCTTATGGAGGAGATTTTCAATGTGCATGTTCACTCCATCAAGCCACACTTCTCTGTAATCATTAACTTCCTTTGCAATTCTTTCCTCAAAAATGAGTTTTTCTACCTCATGTTTCTCCTGCTCTAATGATGTCTTAAGACCTCTTTTTTTTGGCCCTATACTTGTGGTTTGAGTCTCACCATCATCAGACTCTTCATGTGCCATCACTAATTTGCATTTGGTGTCTTTCCTCTTGGCCTTTAGCAATTCCAACTTCATGAGTACATGTTTATCTTTCACCTGTTTGTTTTCTTGTTCAAGGAGGGATATGACAAATTGTGCTCTAGCCATATTTTCCTGTGGCTCTTTGATTATGGAATCTTTCTCTTTGATGATAATATTTGAGGCTTCATGATCATCTTGGACACCCAATTCCACTAATTCAAACTCTCTTTCTTCCTCATGAAGGTCTTCCTCTTGAACAACTGTCTCTTTTTTCTTTTGATTTCCCTTCTTTTTTGATGAAGAAGGTAAGGCCCCTTACACAATCTGTGGAGAAGACACTTGCCTAGGTCCCCTCTGGTAGGTTTTGACCTCTTTGGAATCTTTGTTTTCTTTCACTATAGCTCTCCTATATATCCTAGTCTTCCTGTGAGGAACTAATGCTATTAGCGGAATAGGTCTAGCAGCTTGACTTGGTTCTGTAGTGAAGACATCTGCCTCAATGAAAGTCTCACATGCTAATTTCAAATAATTGAGGTGGTGAAGGACAATGATTTTAATCAGAGATTGATGGAAGAGGTTTTTCATATGAAGTTCATAATCTCTGTTTTGAACAAGGTAGGCCATATTATCAATGCTTCTGTACAATTAGTAGGGGAGGTTGAGCAATTTCACCCTAGTGAAATGCATGAGAAACCTAATATGATAGTTGTATAATCTAGAGAATCTTCCCTCACAAGTGAAGTATTTCATGATTGTTTTCATAATGGGGGAAAACCAGTTCAAAAACTAACCAAAAGGAGAGATATTTTTGATGTTATATTTGTAAGGTGCCTTGAGGTAAGGATCATATAACTAGGCATCCAAATCTTTAGTATTAAACCATTTTTCACCCACATTTGGTATCCCTGTTGCTGTCACAATTATGTCAGTGGAAATGGTGAAAGTCACCCCTACTATAGTCACTTGGCTATTTTGGAGGTTTCTGATGAAAACCCTGGTCAAAGTAGGATGAATTTGGACTCTTTGTACCATCTCACAGAAGTCAAAGCAACCTACATGCTGGAAACATTTGAGAGCTAAGGGTGATGCCATTAATTCCCTATTGTTTGTTGGCTCTAATCTCAGAACTATATCTCCTTTGTTATACCTTTTCTTATCTTTTTCTGTGGCATTAATTTTCTCCTCCATTATGTTTCTTTCTCCCTCCATTATGTTTAGTTTGTTTTTGAAAACCCTAGGGAAGAAGGGGAAGGGAAAGGGAGTAGGATTATAGGGTTAGGGGATTGTGATGGGTGAGGGAAAATTTTGGGGAATGTATAGCGGGATTAGGGAGCTTAGGGAGGTGATGGGAGAGCGAAATATTTAGGGAAATAGGGTAGGAAATTTGTATTATAGGAAGGTATCTAGCTTCATAGGAAAGCACAAATAGGGTGGTAGGGTTTAGGGAATAGGGCTTGAAATGGGAAATGAGTAAATGTAAGGGTAGTGGGGAGTGATTTTAGGGTATAGAGATGGTAAATGGGTCCAGGGGAAAGAAATTAATTTTTTATATTAAGAAACTATGGTTTCAATGCTCAAAACATGATAGAGAATGTAAGGGAGGGTTTGCACCACAAAATTACCACCAAAAGCTATAAGGAGGGGCTTTGTAAGTGCCACTTACTTGAAAATAGATGTAGAAACCCTGAACTAAAGTTGGAAACCTCTACAATGAATATTTTTGACCGTGGCCCCCTTCTACAAAAATCGTGGTGTACAGAGAAAAAGTGCAGTGAGGAACTATGAAAAGCACAATGCATTTGGAAAAATCATAGTGTGGCCTCCTGCAATAGCATAGCGAATGACCTAAAATTTGACTCTATGAAGGAAAAATCAATTTTTTTCTTGGGGAGCTGAGAGCTTGATGCTTTAAGGATGGAAATGAATTACTTCTTAGTCTTTGGGAGCCTTTATACTTGGAGAAATGTCCTTAAAAAAACTGGGGACCCACTTTTCCTTTCTTGAAATTTACTTTACATTGCTCTTTTTCTTTAATTTATGAATTAGATCATTGAAATTCATCTTTTGATGGCTTAGGAACACTGATTCACTTTTTTGAAATTTTCTTGTTTGCTGATGGAACTTTGAGTGTGCGGATACTTGGAAATATGAGAACTTATTACAAATTAGGAAAATAAATCTAGATTTTGCTCTGAAATCAGATTTACAAATCAAAGTTATTGATGAAATTTATTTATTGGAACTACTTCATTTGTTGTAGTTTTATTCATGAAATGGTGATTTGATGAACCTGAAAACTCTAACACCTAATGGAGACTCTGACTGAATGAAACCATGATGAAAATTACTGAAATGATGATGATAAATCATGACTGTTGGTACACTCAGAAAAGTGGCTAAATGAACCAGCAAGTTATACAATTTTGAAAGGAGTGAGATCAGGCCTAAATCTACACCAAGTGACAAAATTTTTGCATGATGACCTAATGGAATGACAAATATTTCAAAATGGGACCCTAACATGACATGAAAAGAGTTTATATGATCACTGATGGAAGGATACAAAAATAGAAACTAACGTTGGTTCCAGCTGGGGGATGATAGTGCCTTGGAGGTGTCAAGAACACCGTAGACCAAGTTCCTATCCATTGGGCATGGAGTCAAAAGATGAAACAAACTAAATGTTGACAAATCATCATAATAAAATAATCAATACTGACTCAAAATGGACTGAAAACGAACTGAAAACTGACTGAATTAACTTTTACTTAAATTTTGAAAAAAACAGAAAACCAATGAAACTTTATGGACTTCACCTTGGGCTCCAAGCTCCAATGATTCTCTACTTCACACTTTGCAGAGAGTTAAAATGATAGTTACAATGGAATTGAGAAATATAAAATCTGCATCAAAAAAGATAATGCTTAAAGAGCCTACCTTTGACCGGTCCTCCTAAGCATTCTTCTCCATTCATCTCCTTCAATATGAAATCATGTTGTCGATGAAAAGATGAGATATTGTATGGCCCTTTCCATAGCTTTTCAAATTTTCTGTGCCTCCCTTTTTCCTCGTTCCTTTCATCCCACCAGAGGACTACATATTCAAGATTAAAATCATCCTCCTTGGTATTGTGGTCAAACACCTTATTTATCTTTTGATGAAATTTTGAGGTGTTCTAAAATAACTCATCTCTCTTTTGCTAAAGTTGGATAATATGATTTATTCCGCGTTGTACATCATTCTCCTCACTTCCTGCTTCTTGTAACAATTTCATGACCGAGAATGCAAGTGATGTAGGAAAAAAAGTGTCTACACCATAAACCAACTGAAAAGGGGACATTCCTATTGATTTCTTACTACTCACCATGTTTTTCGACAAATCATTAAGCATCTTTTTGTGCCAATTCTTCTTGTTTGCCTCAAGAATATTCTTTATGATATTAATAAAATACTTATTAAAATATTCTATTAAACCATTACCTTATTGATAATAGGCAGTTGAGATCCCCAATTTTATGTTGTACTTTTCATAGAACTCAACCATTCTCTTTGAATTGAGTGAAACAAAATTGTCGGTAATGATCTTATGAGGACAACAAAAACAAGACAATATGTTAGTCTCCAAAAAAAAAAGAATTACTAAATTTGTTTCTTGCCATGTTGGGATCTCTTTCATCCATTTGGTGAAGTAGTCGACGGTCGTTAAGATCCATTTATGTTGTCCAGATGATGTAGGGTGAATATATATGATGAAGTCAAGGCCCCACTTTTGAAAAGGTGCATGTACTGAAATAGGATGCAAGGTAATGGAATAAGGTTTTTTTTAGCTTGAAACACTTGACACTCATGGAAACTCATCATTTTTTTGTACAAGTCTGCAAAAAGAATTGGGCAATAATATCCTTCTCTCAACACTTTTTTAGCTGTGGTTTTCCAAAAGACATGGCCCCCACAATCTCTTGTATGAAAATCATTCATAAATTCTTTGGCTTCATTTTCAATTAAATATTTCATCAAAATACCTTTTGGACCTTTCCAATAAAGGGCGTTGTCCAAGATGCAGTATTTGGAAGCCGTCAAATTCAAGGACCTACCCTTAGTCTTAGATGCATGAAGGAGGATTTAAATGTTGAAGAACATATATAATGTCTGAATACCATGGAGGTGAAAGAAAGATATCAGATACCTGTATAAGAGTGCCATCCTCTTCTTCATCACACAATGATGAAATAAGGTTTATGTCTAGGGAATGAGCTTTTCTAGACCTTGACCTTTGATCAACTTTGTGGGATTGATCTCGACATCATATTCTAAAATTGCTACTATCCACTTCCCTCTTCTACCTTCTAGATATATCTACATAAGAACATATTTTATTGCTGCATTGGGGACATAAGACAAAATATTTGAATGTAAAATGTATACACGGATATCCTTTAAATATTTTACCAAAGCCAAGGCTTGCTTCTCAATGAGATTGTACCAAAGAGCTGCATCCCTAATGGTTCTACTAAAAAATGGTATGGGTTGCTCAGTCTTATCCTTTTTCTGCATCAAGACTACAACCAATGTATGCTTGAAGGAAAATGAGAAAATGATAAAATCAATAGAATAATCTGGGCTGATTAAAATAGGGTCTGTGGTTAAAGAGAATTTCACTAAGTTAAAATACTTCTTGGAATCCTCAGACCAATTTACCTCATTCTCTTTATTTAACATGTTGGTAATTTCTCGAAGATTCTCTGCCAAATTTGGAATAAATCTGCATAAGAAGTTCATCTTACCATTTAAATCCTGCATTTATTTCTTGCTCCATGGAAAGTCCATTTTTTAAATTAAGTCAAATTGAGAAGGGTCAATCCGGATTCCATCCTTTGAGATGATGTGAACAAGAAGCTTGCCCTCCTCCATGGAAAAAATGATCTTTTTTAGACTAAGAGAAATTCCAAATTTCCTACATTTCTTAATACAATACTTAAGTAATACAAGTGTTCATTACTTGAATGAGAGAAATTTGTCAAATAATCTAAATATACCACTAGTAAAACCTCTTTCTCATCTACAAAGGCTATGCCCATCCCCCACTGAAAGGTGGCCCAGACATTCTTGAGTCTGAATGGCATCTTAGCATACTTAAATGTGCCCAAAGGTGTTGTGAAGGCAGTTTTATCTTGATCCTTCTCATGCACTAAAATCTGATTATATCCTAAATATCCATCAAACAGTGACATTCAAGATTCTCCAACCACTCTTTGCAGGATGTGATCCATTTTGGGAAGGGGATAATTATCCATAAGTGACACCTTGTTCAAATTTCTAAATTCAATAGAAAGCCTTATTTCCCCTGTCTTCTTCCTTTCTAGCACTAGATTTCATATCCAGTTGAAAAATATGATAGGAACAATGATACATGATTTGTAAAGTTTGTTCGCTTCCTTTTCAATCGATGACAACAACCTCGAGTTGATTCTTCATAGATTTTTCCTGAAGGGATTTTGGTTGGGCTTAATTGGAATGGTATGATGAATAATATTCTTTTCATAGACCTTCAAATATGAATAATCCTAATAGAAAACATCATAAAATTCAGAAATTAAATCAATGTATTTGTCTTTTACCTCAACAGATAAAGACTTGGACATTTTGACCATCTTAGGCTTGTCCGTTGTTCTGATGTTAACATCCTCCACACCTTTCTCCATAGGAACCAATGGTTGCTTCCTTGCTACATCATCTTAATCAAAAAATTCTTCCAAAGGTATGAGACCTCTTGCAATATTTTTATCCTTCAGTTGTGATATATCAACTTGGTTGGCTTCGGTGACTTGATCATCCTTCTCATAAACTTCGTTAGTGAAATAACTATCGAATTCTCCTCCATTCTGCAGAATTTTTTTTTCCTGCTTATCATCTCAAAATACTTGCCAACACCTCAAGTTTTCAGAAATAGTGGGTCGATGTTTAACATGGATTTCAAAATTTTTGTTGGAAAATACAAGGATCTTGAAATTACTTGTTTCTTTAGCAAGCAAATTTTCCATAAGATTTTGACTTATCATCACTACTGACAATGTATGTTCAGGAAACATCTTTAGGATATCTAGTACAACATTCTTGTATGCTCCCATTCGTGGATGTTTGCCCTGGTATTCCCCTTTTACGTGTTTTATCACAAGTTCGGAGCCACCATAAACTGAAATTTTTCTTGTGCCCAACTTTTTCAAGATCTTGAGGCCGGTGATCAATGCCTCAATTTCGCCTCATTGTTATAACAACAAAAAGCCAACTTCTATGAACATAAAATTACATTTTTAGAAAAATTACTCGGCTGATGAATAGGGTTGTGGATCCAAATCCCAATCCTTGCCCCGTCTTTCCCCAAGGTACCATCAAAATCCATGGTCCAAAGACCATTTTCATCATCCAAGTGTTGGAATTATGATTTATGTTATGTATCAACTTTCCAGGCCACTTTTTGATTCTAATATGAACTTTTATGCACCTTATCTAATGACTTCTCTGAAGAACTTGGCAGATTTTTTTTTCTCTCATCTAAAACTATTGTGATACAATTAGAAATTTCTGGAATATATTTTACTTCTATAAGCTGACTATCTACACCATTCAAGCCACTATCATTGAACAAAATAAATGATTCTAAATTTGTATGTACAACATTAATTGGATGATTGTTAGGCTTCTATTTGTTGGTTATCATGTACTTCATCTTTGTTTCTTGGTACAAATTTCTCTATTTTCCGAAAACTAGGATGGTGGCATAAGAGAAGTCTAGTTCCAAAGTGCCTCTCAACTTCGCTCCCGAAGATCTCGATAGCAACATACCAAAATGTGGTGGTATATCAGCTACCACCACATCCATCAAGACATTCTTTGTAGGAATTTGTTCAGGGGAAACTACTAAATCCTTAATGAGACCTAGATAAAGAAATCTACTCGAATGAAAGGAATACAAGTCATGGTAAGGATGAGTGATATCTAGGCCCAATTTCCCTATAAATTCTTTTAGCATCAAATTGTGGGAAGTTTCATAATCGAGCATATCATTATGAAAGATATTTTGGTGAATTATCATACACAAATAGAATGGGCGAAATTCACTATCCTCTAATTGACCGTCTATTGCTAGACCAAAGATAAGTTCAAGTTGGTCATCTTCAAAATTTAGTATATCAAATGAAGGATCTACTTTTCACATCTTGGCAACATGAGACTTATATTGATTTTTTTTGACAAGTTTAGTTAAACGTATAGACACTTTTAATTTGGAAATTTTAGTTTCCAAGTTGAGAGGAATGGATTTGTCTACCTATTTAATGATGATGTCTCTTTTTTCAGCATGATCCTTTGGTGTAGAGTGTTTATTTTGACTGTCATTTTCTTTTCTCATTGTGCTTATAGATGGATGACTAACCTTGATCTAATTTTTTGCTGCAGGTTCTTTTCCTTTATTTTGATTACTTTGAGCATTTTTCTTCGGATGAGTATCATTTTGTTGGGATGCCCACTTTTGAATATGATTTATTGGGATATCTCTATCCCTCAATGATTATTGTCTCTTCTGTGATCTAAGTGCATTCAAGTAGCCTCACTAATAATCATCATATTCAGCCTCTAAATCATGTTCAGTGGATAATATGTAGTCTTCATCCTTGGGCACATCTGTCTTCTTAACATACCCTTCATTTTCTATCAAAAATATGGGTTGGCCATCAGCTGTAAAAAATTATTTTGTTCAACAATATTATCTTCTTATTCTTCCTCAACTCCTTGAGCATAATTCTGTTGTAAGGGTTTCTAAATTTTTTGTTGTTGTGTTGGTTGCTCAGGTGCCCTCCATTCTCTTTGTTTGATAATCGATTGAGGTTGTTGTTGCTATTCTCTAAAGTTAGGATTTTTAACTTGTGGCTATGGCTATCTTTTTGTTATGGACACCCTGTCAACCATCCTTTCTATTGTTCTTATCAAGGTGTCCAGTTTTACATTAGAGGATGAGGATGCTTCTTCTTTGATGGCTATTGTCCTCTCACCCTTCATTGTTGACTTGTTAATGCATAAGTTAGCTTCCACACTGATTGAATTCTTCTATATGTCTTCTAATGTAGCAAGATTCCTTTCTTTCAACTAATAGGCCATTTCTAGATCAAAGCCATCCGTATAATGCAAGAGAGCCAAACCTAGAGGAGGTTTGATCTCATTGGGAATGGAATTGTATACTCTATTGAAACATGCAGTGAAGTATTGTACTTATTCAGTCGGTTCCCTTTTCATATTATTATATTATGAAATGATTTGTAAGGGATTATTATTCACCTCCCATTGAGCTATAAAGGCATCGATTAGCTGGTATTAATTGGATATAGATTTTTCATTCAATGATCTAAACCAGGTTTTAACATCTCCAGAAAATCTCTAAACTATGATTCTCATATTAGCATCATCAACATCTATTTATTTCAGGTCAATAAATTCAATGACTTTGAATATGTGTTGTTTTGCAGTAATTTTAGAACTCTTATAAAAAATACGGATTCTCTGGCCATAACCTTGTGTTAAGGCATTGATTTCACCTGGTAAAATGAGGGTTGAAAATCTATCCATGATTCCTGCTGAGTGAAGTACATGAGTGAAAATGGAAGGGGTTCGTTGAATGGGTAATGAAGTATATAGTGTAGATGAAGAAGTAACAATTGACTGTGATTATGTCAGGATAGGTAATGACTCTTGCTGACATTGGATTATGGTTTTTTCTGATTGGTATTGAAGTTGTTCAACTTCTATGGTATGCCTCCTAACATGTCTGGTAGATGGATCTGCATGAGTGGTCTCTGCCACTCCATGACCCTTATCGTGTGGCTACTGCACATCTTGAGGTTCATCCTTTGGAGCCAAGAGTTCCTCATTTGCATGCAAATCAAGCTCCCTCTCAAGGGACAATCACATGGATTTCTCCTAATGAAATTTTACTTCCCATCTGAAAAATGTCATCCTGTTGTTCATAAAATACACCCGATAGTTGTTGGAAGTATCAGTGTACCCCACAAATATCCCAATCTATGTTGTTGGTTCTAGCTTCTTTCTATAATCTTTTGTCACATGGCAATAAAAATTTTAAAATATGAAACATCAAGTTTTGTTGGAAATACTAAGAGGGGGGTGAATCAATATTTCTTTCAGTTAGTATTATTAGTAATCTTTCAGAGCATTAGGTAAGGTTTAATTATTATCAGTGTTTGTACAATGATAATAGTAAACAAAAGGAACACAAATGCACACATTTTTTAAGGTGGAAACCCCCTCCAAGACATAAACCACCTGAATGATTTTCTAATAATTCTTTAATATTAAACTCCAATTGAAAATAAAGCTCGAACTTCCTAGAATCTATAAATTCATTCTTCTCCAACTCCCACTGGATGGATGCTCCAATGCCCAAGATTCTTCAATATTCAACTGAACAGATGCCCCAACACCCAATGAGCTACAACTCACCCTAGCACCACCTGACCACCCTGAAGTTTTCACAAGATTGAACCTGTTGGTGACTTCATGCACCAGCCTAGCACCACCCTACCACCCTATAGAAGAATAAAAGAATAATGGACTCCCATACCAGGGAAAACCATCCACTTTACAATGATATAGACTGATGTAGAAGAAGAAGACACAATAGACCATAACCCCAACTATTACACAAATACCTAATTATTATCCTAGACCTCCCAACACTGCCTCTTCAATTCTTGGTAGATAGACACTTGTACAAATTTTACAATTATTCTTTTACAATGAATCAGTACCATGATACATTTACAATGGTTGTATGTAGTGCTACCCACGTGAGGACTTCATGTGGTGAACTTCTTGCTGATGTTTTGCACCTTGATTGTTGCTCTTGTCATGCTACCCTTTCTCACTCTTCATAACATTATATCATGCATTGATTCTTATCTTGATACATATATAATACTTGTAAAAATTCTTCAAGGAAATACCCATGACATCATAATAGCAAAACTTCCCTCATACTACAGAGCATATGTCAGTGCTAAAAAAGAAAAAAATTAGAATACAAAGAACCTAATGCAATTAAGACATGAAAATTCATATACAAAATATGCTTACCTGTATCTTACTTCTACTTTACCTTACTTTTCTTTTCTTCCCTATAAATTTTGGTCCTTTGCAGCCCTTGACAACACATGATCTAGATTTTTCTTCCCTTCTAGGAGCTCGATATTGAATATGGTGTATCTCTATTATTTTAGATCCCCAATATGTGATTTTTTGTCCTGTAGTATCCCTGTGAGTCCTATTTCCAATGCCATAGGTCTCAACCAATTTTGATTCTTCAATACAAAGTTATGCCCAATCTCGCACAATTTCCTAATTATGGACTGATTTAGTAGAGGGAACTTGTATGACGTTCCACGTGTCACTGTTTCCTCATTAGGCTCTAAAATGGATAGAGAGAAAAATAAAATCTGTGCACTATTTTTCATTTTTTATAGAATTCCAAGTGGATAATCAGAGAGATATTTATGACTATTTTCGAAAGGTCACCTCTTTGTGATGAATTTCAAGAGCCTACAAAAAACCTAACTTCCACAGATCATATCTCCGAAAATGTTGTGAACCATGATCTAAAATTTTTACATGAGATTCCTCTAGATTTTGGCTTCACCTGATACAAAATTCAGCTTCTAAACCTTCATAGAAAAATAGGTAGAGATAAAATTCCACAATGACTTCTTTCAAGTAGTGAAATCCCTACATGAGGAGGATATGAGGATCACAATTTATATAAATGCTTAGGTTAAGAGAAACTTCAAGAAGTGAACATAGGAGTGATTTTAGGACCTTAAAAATTATTAATTATTTACTATTCAATGACCAAAAGCAATGATTAGAGTCACGCCACAACCCCATGGGGTTTTAGCCCACTAACCGGGGTTACTAACTTCAAACATCAATATCTCTCAAAATATGAAGAATTACGTGGTGTGCCATATATCAACGGAAACATCTCGACAAGTAGAAACCATAAAAAATATCCTTGAGATGGAATATAGTAATTTGGTAGGTCAAAAGTTTGATGCAAGATTGGGGTATCCCGTGGTGTTGCTTCGTTTGACATCAATGACAACTAGTGATCAACAATATCCCCCTTTGGCATTGATGGCAGCAAAAGTACTCCCCCTACAATCATGACACCTCTTCCTACAACATTATATCCCCCTTTGACATTAATGGAAAAGGGTAACTCCCCCTGAGATAAAACCATCCTACGGACCTATACACAGTTCCACTCCCCCTTTATTTTATCAATAAGGAAAATATAATGAGAACTTGCGAGAATCCCAAGCTTCTGGTTAAGATATTAAAATGGTTCATGAGGTAAAGTTTTAGTGAAGATATCAACGATTTTTTCTTTTGCACCAACATATTCAAGTTTGATATTATTTTCAGTGAGTTGTTATCTAACAAAATGATATTTGATCGCAATGTGTTTTGTTTCTTAATGCATTATAGTATCCTTAGAGATGATGATGGAAATTTTGTTATCACATAAGATGAGAATAGGCTCACTAAATTTTACTTGAATGTCTTGCAAAGTCTGTTTCATCCAAAGAAATTGAGTACAACAAGTCGTTGTTGCAATGTATTCTGCTTCCACTGTAGATAATGAGATTGAGGTTTGCTTTTCGCTTAAACATGACACAAGACAACCACCTAGATGGAATTTTACTCCAATAGTACTCTTACAATCATCAACACTTCCTGCCCAATATGAATTTCTAAAGGCTTGAATAATGAGATCGTTACCCTTGGGATACCAGAAGACATATTCTGTTGTGCCCTTTAGATATTGAAGAATTATTTTTATGACAATAATATGTGATTCTTTTGGTGTTGCTTTGAATCTTGCTACTTGTCCAACTGCTTGCATAACATCTGGTCATGAGGTTGTTACATATATAATATAACCAATCATAGATGTGTACAACCTATGATCC
The DNA here is from genome assembly GCA_034641835.2 of Pinus albicaulis. Classification (NCBI taxonomy): domain Eukaryota; kingdom Viridiplantae; phylum Streptophyta; class Pinopsida; order Pinales; family Pinaceae; genus Pinus; species Pinus albicaulis. The sequence continues at coordinate 1,050,668,423 of CM076572.1, read as the reverse complement.
ACATCCTTACATGAGTTGTCTATACTCAATTTGCAACCTGTTATGTAATATTCCCAAAATAGAACATCACATTTGGAATATTATATTCGTTGAAATTTTTAATAAATTAACTAAATAAAAGGGTGGAGGGACCCACAAACCCCAAAGATGAATAAGACCCACTTTTATGTGCGTATGTGGACATTTTTGATCTAGATCTAGAATCACAGAGTAGTGGGGCAACTCCATTCATGGAGATCATGTTTCATTTATGAGATAGACCATGGAGGGTGAAACAGTCAAATAAAATCATGTATATTACATATGAAATCACATGGATCTTTGATAAGGTCAACTGAGATCATGATACATTCAAAGGAGATCAATCATGGTAAGGTAGTGGAGGAAATGGTTCATTTAATGCATGCATGATGGAGAGGGTGATCACCATGTGAACATGATGGAGGGCATGAATCAATAGCGCAGTCAAACATGGAGAATTTTTCCACATGTACAACATAGTATTGGAGTGGGCCTAGGCTATGGAAGGCTCATGCATATAATGAAGGTGAAGGCACAATGGAAGGCATGATTTGGATTATGAATTTCTTGATATGTTTAGATCTAGATTTGTCTTAGGACATTTCTATGAAAGCTTGGGCTGTTTAGCATAGTTTGCAGGGTGTTCCCAGGCAGGAATCCCACCTCTTTCTTTCAGTGATCTCTAAGGAAGAGGATTGTTCTTCATTGCATATCAGGCATTGGTGCCATCTTTAGGAGGTTGTTTCTAGTATTCAACTAAAAAACCAGTGGAGGATTCATCCTACCACTTTTTCCTTCATACTCAGTCTTCCAGAGCATCAGATCTATATTCGGCAGTCAGGCCTTGGGGTTTTGCCTCATTGTTGCAGCAGTCCCTTGAAGGATTGCGTAGTTTAGTCTTGAAAATCTATTAGAGTAAGGAAGCTTCCAGTATTTCAGCTAGAAATCCTGTGAGGGATAACCTCCTCACATTGGATCTATTGTTGCCATCAACCAGGAGCTTGTTAGAAAATTAAATATTACATAGCAATGAAACACATAAAATATGTAGAAAACACAAACACACAAAACACATAAAACTAGAGAGACACAGATATACGTGGTTCACCCAATTTGGGCTACGTCCACTCTGAACATCCAATCCTTCCTTTCTATTATCTAGCAAAATGAAGAGACTCAACCTACAACAGATCTAATGTAATATCCTCTATTTTCTTTCACAGTATCCCTATCTGTTTCTCACTCCAAGAATACACATACAATACACAGCCGCAGTACAATACCCTCATAAAAGAAATGGGTTTCCTTCTAGGGAAAAGGACACTAAACTAAACATAACTTGTACCATCAGATCATCTGCCTAATGAACGGCCTAGATTGACTAGAAATTACTATACCTTTACAAGGAAATTTTATATTTGTTTTTCACTTCGGAGGCACTGCCCCCGAAAACCCCCACCAGGGAGGTCTCCATAAAGTCGCAGCCGCCCCCCCTAGACCCCCTAGGCAGCGTTTAATTTCGGGTGGTGTTTCCGCCCCATTAAGGTATAGGGGTATAGCGCTGTGATACAAAATGAACAAGATAATCAGGCTCCAAACCCAACAATCACCCACTTGGATACTGATTGTAGAAATTGCACCGCTGCTTCATTTGCTGGATAATGACTTCTCTGTGAACCTGACTGTTTCTCATCTTCATCGTCATCCTTGAAGACTAATTTAAACTGAGCATAATCTCAGTTTCTCCCTGGTTACAACTTTTGTTAGCATATCTACAGGATTCCGGCTAGTGTGTATCTTTTCCAGCTTCAACTATCCATCTTCCAATATTGATTGTATGAAGTGGTACTTGAGCTGTATGTGTTTAGTCCTGGAATGAAATTCTGAGTTCTTTGCAAGATGAATGGCACTTTGGCTATCATTGTATAATGTGCCCATATCATGCTTCTTACCCAATTCATCCATAAACCTTTGTAGGCAAATCATTTCCTTACTAGCCTCTATAGCAGCAACATGCTCTGCTTTTGTTGTTGAAAGTGCAACAACACTTTGGATTTTTGAAACCCAACTGACAGCTATTCCACCTACAGTAAATACATATCCTGTAGTTCTCCTCCTGTTATCTTTGTCACCTGCGATATCTGCATCAACATATCCCTGTAGAGAAATATTTGAACCACCAAAGCATAATGCTTGATTTGTGGTACCTCTCAAATATCTAAGAATCCATTTTACTGCCATTCAATGTTCTTTTCCTAGATTTTTCATGTACCTTCTTACAACTCCCACTGCATGTGAAATGTCAGGCCTTGTGTAGACCATTGCATACATTAAGCTTCCAACTGCTGATGCATATGGAACTTTAGACATATATTCCATTTATTCTTGGGTCTCGGGGCACATCTCCTTACTAAGTTTGAAATGGCTAGCAAAAGGTGTGCTAACTGGTCTTGCATTTTGCATATTAAATATTTTCAACACCTTTTGTATGTACTCATTCTGAGACAGTGTTAATTTGCGATTTTTCCTGTCTGTAGTTATTGTCATACCAAGGGTTTTTTTTGCAGCTCCCAAATCCTTCATTGCAAATGAATTTGCCAAGTTTCTTTTGAGAAAATTTATTTCCTACATGTTAGACCCTACAACAAGCATGTCATCTACATACAATAATAATATAATATAGCTGCCATCATTTTTCCTTTTCAGATAAACACAATGATCAGAGTGACATCTAATATAACCTTTTTTAGATATAAACTTGTCAAATTTTAGATACCAATGCCTTGGATCCTATTTTAAGCCATACAAGCTCTTATTTAACCAGCACACTAATTTTCTTTCCCTTTGACCTCATATCCTTTTGCTTGTTGCATATATATCTCTTCCCCCAAATCTCCTTGGAGAAATGTTGTCTTTACATCTAACTATTCAAGATGTAAATCTTCCGCTGCTACAAAACTTAAAATAGTTCTGATTGAAGTCATATTAACAACAGGAGAAAATATTTCATCAAAATCAACACCTTTCTTTTGTGCAAACCCCTTCACCACAAGTCTAGCTTTGTACATCTATTTTCCTCCATCTTCTTCCTTTAGCCTGTAAAACCATTTATTATGTAATGTAGTTTTACCTGCACACAACCTGACTAAGTCTCAAGTCTGGTTATGCATTAAGGAGTCCATATCTTCTTCAATGGATAGCGCCTACTTCTTCCTGCATTCAATTTTCATTGCTTCTTCATAACATTCAGGTTCACTAGAATCAGTCAACAATAAATATTATAATGAAGGAAAGTATCAATCAGGGGGTCTACTTATTCTAGTAGATCATCTGACACCACTTTCAGGTGTTTGAGGTGCCTTTTTCTCTTAAGGTTGTTTTTTTTGTTGTGGTTGTTGATTATTATTATTTTTAGGCACCTTTACTTTTCTGTGATCTCATCAAGAATTGTGTATTCTTTGTTTTCTTTTTCCTGTTTCTTTTCCTGCAACTGATTCTTATACAAGACCTTTTCATTGAATATTACATCTCTGCTCCTAATTATTTTGTGATTTTCATAATCATATAAGAGATAACCAAAATCATTAACACCATATCCAATAAAGGTACATTTCTTTGATTTTGCCTCAAGATTTGTTCTATTTTATTTATTAATATGGACAAAGGCCTCACAGCCAAAAGGCTTTAAAAAAAGAGTAGTTTACCTTCTTTATTTTCCATGCTTCCTCTGGAATACCACCATCCAAGGAACTTGAAGGCCCTCTGTTTATTAGATAAACAACATTATTTACAGCATCTGCCCAAAATTGTAAAGGCGGTCCTGCATGCAATCTCATGCACCTTGCACGCTCCATGATTGTTTTCTTCATCCTTTATAACACACTATTTTCTTGTGGTGTTCTTGGAACTATATTCTCTCTGTGAATTCCATGCTCTGAAAAGTACCTATCAAACTCTTTGCTACAATATTCACCTCCATTGTCTGATCTGAGACACTTCAACTTCTTTCCTGTCTCAATCTCAACCAAATCTTTCCATTTCTTGAAAGTATCAAACACATCAAATTTATTCTGAATACAATAAATCCAAGTTTTTCTAGTTGCATCATCAATAAAAGTAACATAATAAAGAGAGCCACCAAGAGGTGATACCTGAGCAGTTCCCCATACATCTGTATGCACAAGCTCTAATTTTTCACTTTTCTTTTCTTTCCCAACTCTAAGAAATTTGACTCTCCTCTGTTTTCCAAAATGAAATTCTCACAGAAATCCAACTCAGAATTCTTCAAACTCGGCAACAAATTTCTTGAGTGAAGAATCTTCATCCCCTTCTCCCTCATGTGTTTGAGCCTATGATGCCATAATTATGCATCTACTCCTTTGGAAGTTAAATCATTAACAGAATTAGAAATACCATTGCATAAATACAATGTACCAACCTTTTCGCCTTTTTCTATTACAAGCGCTCCTTTGGTGATCTTCTAAATTTTATCTATGAAAGTTGTCATGCAACCTTCACTGCCTAACTGCCCTATTGAAATCATATTTTTCTTCAAATCCATACCATGCCTTAGCTCCTTTAATAGCCATTGGTTTCCATTCTGTTGTTTTACAAGAACCTTACCCATTCTAAAAATTTTGCAGGGTTTATCATCACCCAAATGAACTTTTCCAAAATCTTCTTGAACATAGTCATGAAAAATTTTCTTCTCAGGTGTGGCATGAATGAGGCCCCTGAATCTACCACCCAGGAATCAATAACATTTTCGAAAGAAACAATCAAAGCATATTGTAACACATCACCTGACACATCTGCTTCATGATTTTTTTCTTGCTGTGTATCTCCTTCTTTTCCCTTCTGAGATCTACAGTCTTTCTTTAGGTGTCCTTTCTTTCCACATTTCCAGCACACTATCCTCGATATAGACTTGGATCTGCCTTTCCTTGATTTACTGCGATATCCTAAGCTCTTTCCTCTTCCAATTTTTCTTCCCCTAGAATCTGCACTCAAAGCATTACCCGGTGTCTCACCAGATCTTTTCCGTCGTATTTCCTCGCTAAGGATAGCACTGACAACATCATCAAAGTTTAAAGTACTAGATACATAGATAGAGTTACTAATGGCTATAACTAAACCATTCCAGCTTTCTGGAAATGAGCACAAAAATAACAGAGCTCTAACTTCATCATCAAAGTTTACCCCTACAAAACTTAACGTACTGGTAACTGTATTAAAATCATTTAAATGGTCTGCAACAGATCCACCTTCCGGCATATTCATATTAAATAAACATTTCATAAGAAATACCTTGTTTGAGGCCGAGGGCTTTTCATATAGTTTCTCTAATGCCTTAGCAAACCCTCTGTTGTTTTTTCCTTCGAAATTTTGAAGGCTACCAACGCCGCGAGGCACAACCGTACTGTTCCAAGTGCCTTTATATCAAGAATATCCCATTCTACGTTTGTCATAGTCATCAGCTTCGTTGTTTTTCTGCTCAATGGTAGGTACAGATTTTTTTGATACACATAATCTTCCATCTGCATCTTCCACAGTAGGAAGTTTTGGCCATTAAATTTCTCGACCCTAAATTTACCATGTTCTAACATTTCTCCCACTCGAACCAGGAACCCTTCTTTCCTGCGAGTTTATTAGCCAAATAGACCTTCGACTCCGATACCAGTTTTTAGAAAATTAAATATTACAAAGAAATGAAAAACATAAAATATGTGAAAAAAACAAGCACACAAAACACATAAAACCAGAGAGACAAAGATGTACGTGGTTCACCCAGTTTGGGCTATGTCCACCCCGAACAACCATTCTTTCCTTTCTATTATCCAGAAAAATGAAGAGATACAACCTACAATAGATCTTCTGTAATATCCATTATTCTCTCTCATAGTCTCCGTATTGGTTTCCCACTCCAAGAATACACATACAATACAGAGTCGTAATACAATACCCTCATACAAGCGAGGGGTTGCCTTCTAGGGAAAAAAACCCTAAACTAAACATAGCTTCTACCATCAGATAATATACCTAATGAACATCTGAGATTTACTAGAAATTACTATACTTTTACAAGGCAATTTTAGATCTGTTTTTAGCTTCGGAGGCGCTACCCCCGAAACCCCCCACCAGGGGGGGGGGCTCCATAAAGTTGCAGTCGGCCCCCCTGGACCCCCCAGGCAGCGTTTAATTTTGGGCAGTGTTTCTGCCCCATTAAGGTACAGGGGTCCAACACTGTGATACAAAATAAACAAGATAATTAGGCTCCACACCTAACAGAGCTGATTTGACATATTTTTCTAGGGGGAAAGGAGCCTCCCTCTCTCACAGCATAGTTTTCTGAAGTTTTTGTTCATTCTGCAACTATTTTCAGTAGAGGAGATTGGAGGAGCTAGATATTGAGCTTTTAGCCCAAGGATCTAGTGAAGAGATTGGCCCTTCTTGCTTAGATCTGATTGTACATCGTTGCAGCCATCATCTTATCAGATCTAGCTTCAAATCTACACTCCCAGCAGCATATTCATGGAGCCCTAGGGAGAAGGTTTTCTCAGAATTACATATCTGATAAATCTTTCCGGGGTTATCTTGGGAATCCATCATAGAGCCCAGATCTACAATTTTAGCATCATTAGAGCTCCCGTTCTACCTAGATCTGACTTTCTATCTTATATGCAGTTGCAGTCCCTACATCTGTAGTAGGGACAACACATTTTACCTTCCATTAGAGCAATAGTTACATATTCCCTCTTGGGATATGATTGCAGGGTCATTCTAGGCTACTTTTGTGGCTTGAGTGTCTCATATTTTGAGCAATGTTGTATTTTCATTTTGCATGTCAAACTATTAATAAAATGGCTTAGCTATTTCTAAATATTTTGATGTGTATTTAGATCTATTTTTTACTTAGTTGCAGTCCTCATATTGTGTTTTAATATCACTAGATCTACAATCTTGGGAAATTATAAGATATTCCTAACCATATTTATTTTCCCTATTATGGGATATTACAGTGGTATCGAAGCATGATCTTTGGCTCAACTTTTGGACACTTCATATTTTACATTGAAAGAAGAACATATAGATGAGATATATCATGAAGGATGTGAAATATGTCACTCCTTTCTTTAGATCCATGCAAGATCTCTCCAAGGAGGTCAATCAAATGGAGGAGGAAGGACAGAGAGAAGATCCAAGAAGAATACTTGATGAGGAAAACACTTCCTATCAGTAGAGAAGAAGACTCAAGAATCCTAGATCTCCTCATAGATCCACTATGCCCTCTTTCCTTGAAGAAGGTGAGAGGTATAGAAATGAAGAAAGGAATGAACCTTAGACTCATGAGACTCTCAGTCTGTATCTTGAAGAGTACAAAGCACAGTCTAGAGCTTTCAAGGAGAAGATAGCTCTCCAACAATTCTTCTAGATTAGAGAAGAAAAAGGATTCTATGGCAGCAATAGAAGGAAGAGGCATAATAGATTCTATTTTCCCACATTTGATGGATCTTCCTCAAGAAATTTCAAGGCTTGGAGGAGGGAGTTAGATTCATTTTTCAAGCTACATCTTGGGCTAAAGAAGAGGTTGTTTAAATTGCAACACTTCATCTCTTAGATGAAGCAGAATATTGGTGGTTTGGGCACCTAGAGCATGCGAAAGTGACCAAGTATTTATACTTCTTTCACAAGTTGAGGAAGAAGTTGGATGAGAAGAAGACAGATATGAGCCACAGAGAGACATCTCCCAAGGAAACCAAGGAGAATGTCAATCTTGTCACTCTAGACAAGAGGTCACTACTTTCACCACCTATTGCAGAAGTACTTGTATATGGAGAAGAGACACTTGCATCTTTGCAAGGTAGTATTGAGCTCTTGACATATGGAGTCCCATGCATGGATCAGGAGATGCATGAGGAGGAGGAGGAGGAAGATACCAGCGCTGGTACACTTGAAGAAAAGAGGCCATCACTCTTACCAACAGTTGGAGACATTATTGTCTCAGTTGGAGGAACTCTTGTGTTCTGTCAAGAGGTTCCCACCTATCAGTTGATCCAAGGTATGCATAAAATTTCAGCATATATTGTTTCAAGATCAATGCATAGCAAAGGGTTAGAAAAAAATGCTAATTTGGATCAAGGACATATCATAGCACTGTCAATTAGTGGCTGTGACAAATAAAGGACATCATCATTCTTGGAGCATTCAGAAGATAGCTTCACTCATGAAGCAATGGAGGTGAAGATAACAAATGGTAGACATCATGAGATGAGAATAATTTTCTCCTTTCTATATGACCCTTTCTCAATGAGCATCTTACAACTCAAAGAGGAACTTCTATCTACAGTAGATCCAAAACTTCATTGGTTTTGGAAGGCCTTTGATGAAAGGAGAATATCATTAAGAGATCTCATGAGAGGTGCACTTCAACATTTAATGGAGTGCAAAGTCCTTCAACAGTTTGGGGAGGATGGTATTCTACAAAGGGAGGATACCATGATTATGAAGTACCTAATTCATCATCCACATGGGAGTGAATGGGTAAGGATGATAAGCAAGGGGTTGCATGACCACTTGAATACTTGTATGGACCAGCATGCTTGGCTACGTTGGTTGCCATTGGGAGATTTATGTCACTCGCCAAAGGTTCCTATTTTTCTGATCCATGCCTTGAAAAACACATGAAATGAAGAAGGAGGCATGGTTGCACTGGCTGCTCTTGGGTGAGTATGGTTATCATCCAATAGCTCATAATTTTCTCATTCATGCATTGATCATCAAAGATAAAATGCAGCAAAGGAAGGCATGTTCATTTTGGTTGTCTCTAGGGGATTTTTTCTTCTCCATCTTACATGAAGGAGATGGAGGATGGAAACAAAGGGCCTTACTCCCATGGTTATTTTTAGGAGAATATTGTTTGACACCTTTGTCTACCCATGTTAATCCTTCCCTTCTTATTTTTCCTAACTTTGGAATGATGAAGTTTGGATCCAATAAGGCCAACAGGGTTAAGAATGCGAGCATAACAATGCTCAATCAAATTCATGAAACATGGGATGAAGGAATGTATTGTATGATGAAGCTTTTCCTTTGTGGAAATAACTACTTTATCTTATGTCTCTCATGTACTTATGATGATGTTGGATATCATATGGTTGGAACTTTTTGCTTCATGGTGAGAGGAGGACATCTAACAATGCAGTTGGAATTCATCTCATATATTTCTGAAAGACAACTATAGAACCAAAAATGCATAATATATTGCAGCAAATGGAAGAAGCCTTCCTTATGTGGATGCCATTTGGAGGGGAATAGATGGCTGATGCATATACCTTTTGAGTTGCTTGAGGACAAGAAACATTTTTTCAAGGGCGGCTGTAATATTCCGAAAATTGAACATCACATTTGGAATATTATAGTACTTGATATTTTTAATGAATTAAGTAAATAAAAGGGTGGAGGGACCCAAAAACCCTAAAGATGAATAAGAACCACTTTTATGTGTCTATGTGGACATTTTTTATCTAGATCTAGAATCATGGAGTAGTGGGGCAACTCCATTCATGGAGATCATGTCTCATTTATGAGATAGATTATGGAGGGTGAAACATTCAAAGAAGATCATGTATATTAAATATCAAATCACATGGATCTTTGATAAGGTCAACTAAGATCATGATACATTCAAAGGAGATCAATCATGATAAGGTAGTGAAGGAAGTGGTGCACTTAATGCATGCATGATGGAGAGGGTGATCACCATGTGAACATGATCAAGGGCATGGATCAACAGTGCAGTCAAACATGGAGAATTTTTCCATATGTACAACATAGTATTCGAGTGGGCCTAGGCTATGGAAGGTTCTTGAATATAATGAAGGTGAATGCACAATGGAAGGCATGATTTGGATTATGCATTTCTTGATCTGTTTAGATATAGATTTTTCTTAGGACATATCTATGCAAGCTTGGGCTATTTAGCAGTGTTTGGAGGGTGCTCCCAAGCGGGAATCCCACCTCCTTCTTTGAGTGTTCTCTAAGGAAGAGGATTGTTCTTCATTCCATATCAGGCATTGGTGCCATATTCAGGAGTTTGTTTCTAGTATTCAGCTAGAAAACCAGTGGAGGATTCATCCTACCACTTTTCTTCATATTCAATCTTCTAGACCATCAGATCTATATCCGGCATTCAGGACTTGGGGTTTTACCTCCTTGTTGCAGTAGTCCATTCAAGGATTGCAGAGTTCAGTCTTGAAAATATATTGGAGGAAGTAATTTTCCAGTATTTCAGCTGGAAATCCTATGAGGGATAACCTCCTAACATTGGATCCATTGTTTCCATCACCCAGGAGCTAATTTGACATATTTTTCTAGGGGGAAAGGAGCCTCCCTCTCTCACAGCATAATTTTCTAAAGTTGTTGTTCATTCTTCATCTATTTTCAGTAGAGGATATTGTAGGAGCTAGATCTTGAGCTTTTATCCCTAGGATCTAGTGAAGTGATCAACCCTTCTTGCTTAGATCTGATTGTACATCATTGCAGTCATCATCTTATCAGATCTAGCTTCAGATCTACACTCCCAGCAACATATTCATGGAGTCCTAGGGCTAATTTTGTCTTGGACTTACAGATCTGAGAAATCATTCTAGGGTTATCTTGGGAATCCATCATAGAGCCCATATCAACAATTTCAACATCATTGGAGCTCATGTCCTACCTAGATATGACTTTCTATCTTACAGGTAGTTGCAGTCCCTACATCTATAGCAGGGAAAATGTAGTTTATCTTCCAGCAGAGCAGCAGTTATGCAGTCCCTCTTGGGATATGATTTCAGGGTCAGTCTAGGCTACTTTTGTGGTTTGAGTGTCTCATATTTTAAGCATTGTTGTATTTTCATTTTGCACCTCCAACTATTAATAAAATGGCTCAGCTATTTCTGCATATTCTGATGTGTATTTAGAGCTATTATTTACTTAGTTGCAGTCCTCATATTTTGTTTTAATATTACTTGATCTACAATGTTGGGATATTATAAGATATTACCAACCTTGTTGATTTTCCCAATTCTGGGATATTACATGTTACCATCGGAGTAAGGATGGGTGTGCAATCTTCCATTTTGAATTTCTTAAGCATTTGCTTGATGTACTTGGCTTGAAATATAAATATTCCTTTCTCTTGCTGAGATATTTGAAGCCCTAGGAAGTATGTTAGCTCACCGAGTAAAGACATATCGAACTCACTTTGCATCTTTGTAGCAAATTTCTTACTTGGTCGATCGTCATTGCTACCAAATATTATATCATCACATATACATCAATGATTGTTAAATTATCTTTATCTATTTGAACATAAATATTGCTATGAGAACTACTTTTCTTAAAACCATTGTTGACATAGATATCCATCAAGATGAGCATAACATGCTCTAGGAGCCTACTTGAGACCATATAGTGCCTTCTTTAACCTGCAAACATAGTATTCTTTTTCTGATAGTAGAAAACCTTCAGGTTGTTCGATGTAAACTTCTTCTTCTAATTCTCCATTCAGAAATACTGACTTAACATCCATTTGGTAGACTTTGATTTTTCTTGAACATACATAAGTGAGAAACATTCGTATGGCTTCCATTTTGGAAACTGGTGCAAATGTTTCGTCGAAATCAATTCCTTCCACTTGTGCATAGCCTTTGCAAACCAATCTTTCTTTTTTTTTTGGTAACATGTCCATCTTCATTCAATTTTTTCCTAAACATTCATTTAGTCCTAATGAAATTTTTATCTTTTGGTCTTGGAACTAATTCCCAGGTGTTATTCTTCTCTATTTGATCCAATTCTTCATTCATAGCTGCTACCCAATGTTCATTCTAGCTAGATTCCTCAAAATGACTAGGCTCAAAGGTTGCTACAAAATAAATGTGAGCTTGTTGTGATGAACAAAGTTGTCGACCTTCATTTATGTCACCAATGATTTGATCTGATAGATGGTTCTTTTGAATCCATTCTTTTTTTCTCTTTGGAGGAGCTTCTTGTTGTTGTTCTGGTATATCTTGATGATCATTATTTACTTATTCCTGTTGATAGTTGCTTCTTGTTCTAGAATTTTCTCTGTATCTTTTTCAGCCTCTGTCTCAAGTTTTGAAGATTATAGATCCTCATAATTACTCGTTACAACACCATATTCGTCAAATGTAACATTTATGCTCTCCACTATCTATTTTTCGTCTTATATTATAGCATTTATAGGCCTTTCTTTTGTGTGACACTACAAGGAAAAGACCCTTTAGCGGAAGTTTTTGAGGAACCCCTTATTAAAATACCCCAAACATCCATTTGTAGCATAGGTTACAAGAGAAGGTTGGCAGGTGGAGGATTTTGCTGATGTTTTTCCTCCAGTGCACTTATCATCCTAAACCGCACCTGTGAATTAAGCTAGAGAAAGAACCAGTGCACAAAATACATTGGCACACCGGGACACCGTGTGCTCCGTACAAACCTACCTAGTGCATCTTATTACTGTATCGCACCAGTGCTTTACAAATATTTTGCACTGGTGAGTCCTAAAAACCCGTGCAAAAACTGAAACAGCCTAGTGTGGTCTTAAGAAACCACACTAGTGCACCTATAAAAACTTGCGCACTTGAACAGGGTTAAATAAAAAAAAATTATGGTAAAAAAATGACATTTTTCACTTTTTAGTGCTCTAGAGCTCTCAAGCACCGGTGCAAATTTTCCTAGTCTGAGGTGCCCTGACATTGGTGCTCCCATTGCACCCACTACTATTGTGCATTGCCCACCATCTCCATTTTGAATTTTGCAAAACGGTGGCCAAATTTAGTTTTTCAAATTATATAGTGAATATGCCTCCTCGATGGCCAAATGTACAGGTATTGTTCTTTTTTTTCCATAATTTAGCCTTTTAGCCTTTTAGTCATTCGGCTCGCACTAGTTCACATTTTTGCCTATAAATTTACAGGGCGCACTACCATTGGTGGTAATAGTATCCACAAAGATTGCAGGGCAGTACCTAAAGGTGCACCGAGATTTTTTAAAATTTTAAAAAAGTGTGGTGTGGTTGGTTACCCGACTGAATCGTTGACCCTGTCAAATAGCAAGAATGCGGTGCATTGACAAAAATATCCACCCCGGGGTGGATAATTTTTTCAGTGCACTGCATTCTGGCATTTTGACTAATTCAACTGTGTGGCCCGGTTAAATACCACACCGTTGACTATGTACTGATGTTAGGAAAATGGTGCGTTGACAAACTATACACCCTAGGGCATATAGTTTGGTCAGTGAACCTGTAGAAATTAGCTGAATAAATCACTTATTCACTGAAGATTAACCCGATCATACATCAATTTCGAATTGTATGCATAACACATAACCTTCTTCTACAATTAATTGTCACATGCGGAAATAACAGAAGCAATCTCACATCAAATCAATCACACATTAACTCAGTATGTATGGGGAAAGCCTATAGCTGAAAACCCCGCAGCTATTGTGTATAATGGAGAAATCATGTAACCAACAAAGTACAATACTCCTCACAAGTACTCAGTACTTTCTCATAAAGTCACACACAATCTAACTCAGTTTTGAACAAGTCTCGGGTTCAAAACTCACTGCTGACTGCCTTGCCTCTATTGCGCAATCATGGCCTGTATATGAAGAGGTTCAAGGTTTGAATCCCCTTGCCTTGACTGCGCAATTGTCATGGACAATTCCTCCAAGTGTAATGCAAGTCTCATGCAAAACCAATTCTACCAACCGATAGCTTTACTCACCCTTTCATCTACCTCTTCCACTGGTCTCCATCGAATCCCGATCATGCACCGTAGTGAACTGAAGTGTTCTTGAGTTGACTAATGAGTTAATATTTAGTAAATTAAATATTATTTAATTTACTCCACTCATATCTAGTTGATTAGTTAGTTAACTAATCCCAACTAGTTCAACTAAAACAAACAGAACACAACTCCACTATCCGTCCCGTTAACTCCTCCAAAACTCCCCGCCACTCGAAGTCCTAACTGAAGCCAACCATGCAAGATGCCATCAAACCCTAGGAACCACGTGATTCCTTGTGTCGATTGCATGAGTCACCTCCATGACTCAAACCGAAGTGCGCCAAGAGAGTAAGCTGAGTGTTTATAGTCAAAATATTATTAAGGGTAAATAATATTTGACTTCCATATTTTTAGGAGATCGGTCTAAAAAATAGCACGGGTCCTAAAAATTAGGGTCTCATCTATTTTTTACCGACATGTCGCATACTTCAAGAATATCCAAGTATAATTCCCAAATTATGCTCCGTATGTCTAAAAATAGACATAGTCTAAAAAATAGACTTTGCGCGAACTTTGCTCGCGGGCCCACTTAGTGAAGGCGACTTCATTTCACTAAGCTCCATCATCTTGCTGCATTCTCAACACTCCCTCTCGACAAGATATGGATTATCCGCAATCCCTATCCCGCTCTCGTGGAATTCGAACTTGCTCCCTGGTGATCGCCTTCGTCGGGGATGTCGGCATCCCGATCCTCCGTGGGAACATATGAAAGCATCATGATCCTCCGTCGAACACAATCTCCGATGTGATGGTACTCGATGTCGATATGTTTGGACCTATCATGAAAAACTCGGATTAGCCGAGAGCTTGATGCAGCTTCGGTTATCACGATAAATCACCGTAGGCTCCAAATGCAACTTCGAACAAACCTGCGAGGATCTTCCTCATCCAAATAGCCTCACATGCGACCAAGCTAGCTGCCATGTACTCGGCCTCTGCTGAGCGAGTGCCACGGATCTCTGCTTCCCTGCTCGTACCGAGAAACCGCCCGTCGACCCAATGTTGAAAACTCCTCCCGAAGTGCTCTTCCGGTCCGTTGGGCTCCCCGCCCAATCCGCATCGATGAAACCGAAAAGCTTCACTCCATCCTCCCTGTCCCTGTACCATAGACCATATCCCGATGTGCCTCCGATATAGCGCAATACATGCTTGCCCGCCTTCCAAAAGAGCTTGGTAGGCTTAACCATAGCTTGCGAAAGTCAGGTTAACTACATAGCATATATCGGGTCGAGTATTGACCGGATACATCAACGACCCCACCAACCGTCGATAGACAGTGGCATCCACTACCTCCTCCCGAAGTAGCATCTCCCCTTCCTCCATCCACCGGGAAGAGGGGTATCAACGAGCTTGCGGCCTTGCATGTTGAACCTCTCCCGGAATCTCCCGGAGCATACTTGCCCCGAGAAACAAACATGATCATCCACTGCGCTTCCAAATCTCCAATCCCAGGAAATAATGAAGGATGCCCGTGTCCTTCATCTCAAACTCTCGTGCAAGATCATCCTTGCATGAAAGTATCAACCGCTCGTCGCCGGTCAAAATCGGATCATCTACATACGATACGATGATCAACGGCTTCCCCTCCACCACAATCGAGTACGAGTTTGGATCCGCCTCACTCTTGGAGAATCCAAGCCCGGTGAAGTAGTCGTCTATCCGAGTGTACCAAGCACGAGGTGCTTGCTTCGACCCATACGAGTGCTCTCTTGAGTCGGCACACATGCGACTCACTGCTCGAAGATCTCAAAACCTTCAGGGCTGCTCTATGTACACCTCTTCCTCAATAACTCCATTGAGGAACGCAGTCTTCACATCCATCCGATGAATGTGCCACCCCATCTGCGCCGAGAGAGCAAGGATCGTTCGTATGGAAGAGTACCTTGCGACAGTGCAAAAGTCTCCCTCATAGTCAATCCCCCTCGATCGCGCGAAGCCACGGGCGACAAATCTCGCCTTGTACTTCTCCACACTCCCGTCAGCCCGCTCGCTTCACCTTGTAGATCCATCGCGAACCTACAAATCGATTTCCCAACCGGTCTTGGGAAAATCTCCCATGCATTGTTCTCGATGATCGAATCATATTCTTCGATCATGGCATCAACCCATGCGGGTTCCTCCACGGCTTCCTCAAAATAGGATGGCTCTGTCACAACACATTGACTCATAAGAGCCATGTATCCGAGTGTACCGATCCGGTGGGATCGTCTCTGTCTGCGTACTGTCTTGTAGGTGGTCCTACAACCTTCTCTGCATCCCGAGCTAGTCGCTCGGCTTCGTAGTGCACATGCGCCTTCCGATGGTTGGCGCTGCACGGGTGGTTTCTTCCACCTCCCTGAACCTCCTCTTGTGGCTGATCCACATCCCGGGAAGCTCCTCCGTAGGAACTAACAGACTCCTCATCTGCATGCAAGTGTAGCTCCCTCTCAAGCGAACACCCTGCATGGCTTTCTCCTCCGGAATTTTATATCCCGTCGCACAAACGGTCTTTCGATTTCGTCGTGCAAATACACTCGATAGTTATGAGGTGTATCGATGTACCCCACAAATATTCCAACTTCGGCAGTTGGATCAAGCTTCCTTCTCGCATCCTTTGTCACATGCATGTAGACAGGGAGATCCGAAAATCCGCAAATGGGAAATATCGGGCCTCTTGCCGGGAATAAGCCTCCTCCGGTGTACTCATGCCAAGAACCTTGTGAGGACAACGGTTCGCACATATCATCGTTGTATTGCATGCCTCAGCCCACAAGTGAAGGGGTAGGCCCCGATCATGCAACATCGCCCGTGCGGCACCCACGATCGTTCGTTCTTCCGCTCGGCCACCCCTGTTCGCCGTGGGTTATGGGGTGCGATGAGCTCTCTCCGAATCCCCTTCGCGGCTGAGAACTCCTTGAATTCAGTCGAGATGAATTCACCACCGTTATCACTCCTTAGAGCAATCACCTTCTTCCCCGACTCCTTCTCGACCGAGTGCTTTAAACTCACAGAACTTCGCGAATGTATCACTCTTCTTCGACATGAAGAAGATCCAGCACTTTCGAGAGAAATCATCAACAAAGATCACATAATACTTGTGCTTTGTTGTCGAAGCAAACCGAGAAAGGACCACACACGTCCGTGTGAACTCTCTCAAGGATCGTCGTGGCGCCACTATCCTTCTCGTGAAAGGTGGCTTTCACATACTTCCCTAAAGTACACCCCTTGCTCGATCCGATTGCGCAAGGGTGCCCTTAGGAAGTCCGATGAGAAATCACTTTGCAGAATCTTCAAAGCTCCATGGTGAAGATGGCCCAATCTCCTGTGCCATAGGTCACCCTCATCATCCCGGCTCACCACATCTCCAGCCTTGCATGCCATAGTCACGCGATCATCTACCCTGCAATCGATAAAGGTTCCGAGTTCGAACCCCTATCTTCGGGTCTCTCCGAGTAGTCTTACTACGCAGAAAGCTTTTCCTTCGTCGAAGACCACATCATAACCCTTATCCTCCAACATTTCTACTTTCGAAACCAGGGTTCTTCTTCAATCCAGGTACATGCATGACATCCTTTAAGACAAAGGGTTTACCGGACTCCCTCCGAAAGGATACGGTACCGATACCGGTCGCACTCGTATCTACCGTCATCGCCCATCTCGATGTGCATACCCAAATCCTTGTCCTCCGGATCCGAGAACAACTCCGCATCTCCCATCATATGAAATGACGCATCCGCTGTCCAAGAACCACACCGATCCCATCACACTTGAAACCAAGCATGCAATCGGTGAAAAGTCAAGCTCGAACCGTGAAGCCAAAGCTTCTCCATCTCTGCAGATCTTCCCGCTTGCTTGTTCTTCTTCTTCTTTGGACAATTGGTAGCATAATGTCCGTGATCATGGCAGTGAAAACACTTCACTTTCGCCATATCCTCGCTTCTTGCCCTTAGCACCAGAATGAGAGGTTTTCTTACCCTTCCCTTTCTTTGCTTTGGACACCAAAGCGCAGTTTTCTTCATCGGCTCCCTTTGATGAAGATCCATCTCGAGTAGTCCTCCTTATCTCCTCCTCGCATGAGATCCGCCCACGAGCGCTCCCATCCCGGCAGCTTCTCCCGACCATTGACACTATCTTGATATGAGTGCCAAGCCTTCGGAAGACCAAGGAGAGCCGGAGTTGACCATGTCCTCTTCATCGACAGTAACCCCCCACACTTCCCAGCTCATCTCTCGCATTGAGTGAACTTCGTGAGGTATTTGGCGATACTATCGCCCTTCTCCATCTTGATGTTCCCGAGCTTATCTTTGAGCGCCAGCTTCCTTTGGTCACTCTTACTCTAGAATAGATCCGTCAAAGTTTTCCACATTAAATATGGAGTAGCCTTTCCATGAAGGTCGGATACAATATGATCCTTGACGCCCTCCAACGAGATCCTTCGACATTTCGCGATCTTCTTTTGCCATGCATCGACCAAAGCTGCATCGATGGGCTTTGGGACATCCGCATCCATGAACTCCTTCGACCATTATCTTCTAACACTGCTTCCATTCGATCCTTCCATGCAACATAGTTCGAACCGCCTTCAAGAGCATATTCGAGTCGCAAACCATTGAAAGAAGACATCTTTCAACACCGGCACCAAGAAAATCAACCTTTTGCAAAATTTGAATTCCAAACTCCAAGCTCTATTGCTTCCGATCGATACTTGAAAACAAATTATTTCCATATCGGAGATTGACTGCAAAGGGCATTCACCGGATCTTTCACCTTACAAAGAAGGATGAATATTCCCGGAGGCTACTCGGCCCGCATGCGGACTACTGTCCGAGGAAATAAGTTTGCAATCACCGTAATAGACTTCGACAATTAATCTCGCTCCGATACCATGTAGAAATTAGCTGAATAAATCACTTATTCACTGAATATTAACCCGATCATACATCAATTTCGAATTGTATGCATAACACACAACCTTCTTTCTACAATTAATTGTCACATGCGGAAATAATATAGAAGCAATCTCACATCAATTCAATCACACATTAACTCAGTATGTATGGGGAAAGCCTATAGCTGAAAACCCCGCAGCTATTGTGTATATTATAATGTAGAAATCAAGTAACCAAACAAGTACAATACTCCTCACAAGTACTCAGTACTCTCTCATGAAGTTACTCACAATCTGACTCAGTTTTGAACAAGTCTGAGGTTCAAAACTCCCCGCCAATTGCCTTTGCCTCTATTGCGCAATCATGGCCTGTATATGAAGAGGTTCAAGGTTCGAATCCCCTTCCCTTGATTGTGTAATTGTCATGGACAATTCCTCCAAGTGTAATGCAAGTCTCATGCAAAACAAATCTACCAACTGATAGCTTTACCAATTTGCATCTACCTCTCCACTGGTCTCCACCGAATCGATCATGCACCGTAGTGAATCAAGTGTTCTTGAGTTGACTAATGAGTTATTTAGTAAATTAAATATTATTTAATTTAATTAATTTGTTATCTAGTTGATTAAGTTAGTTAACTAATCCCACCAAGTTCAACTAAAACAAATAACACAACTCCACTATCCCGTCTCAACCCTCCAAAAACTCCGCCACCGGTCTAACTCGAAGCCAACCATGCAAGATGCCATCAAACCCTAGGAACCACGTGATTCCTTGTGTCAGTTGCATGAGTCACCTCCATGACTCAAACTGAAGTGCGCCAAGAGAGTAAACTGCTGTTTATAGTCAAAATATTATTAAGGGTGAATAATATTTGACTTCCATATTTTTAGGAGATCAGTCTAAAAATAGCCCGGGTCCTAAAAATAAGGGTCTCATCTATTTTTACCGACATGTCGCATACTTCAAGAATTTCCAAGTAGAATTCCCAAATTATGCTCCGTATGTCTAAAAATAGACATAGTCTAAAAATAGACTTTGCGCCAGAATTTGCCTGCGGGCCCACTTAGTGAAGGCGACTTCATTTCACTAAGCTCCATCATCTTGCTGCATTCTCAACAGAACCGCTGATCAGGAGTTCATAAATTTTTCTCAAAAGTCAAAGTTACAATATTGGGTTAAATCTAGGATGGTTGTGTAGATCTCTACTTCCTGATTTTGGTGCCACAAATAGTTTGAAAAATTGATGTCGTATGAAGAATATATCACGTTCTGATCGAAATGCCAAACAGGTAAAATTACGACAGCTTGACCAAGTTTGACTGGGATGTACAGTCAGTAAAGAGGATGCACAATCAGCAAAAAAGAGAATATTCCTTTCTCAAAACCAATCGTTGGATGAAAAGTGTTAGGTTTCTATTTGTGGTATGGTTTAGAGGATCCAATGACAAGTTGCCACGTTGCCAGCCCTGAGGCCACCACGTGGCCCTGCAACTGCATATTAAAATTTTGTGAGGGTCTGCAGGGCTCAACCCCGAGACCTCCCTCTCAGCACCTGCACACCTTACCATCTGCACTACGCAATGTTTCTTAACTGTATTAGGGGACGATTTTGTATTAAGGTTTATTGTAATTACATTTGGGGGTTGTGAACCACCAGTGGTCCCCGCCTGCTAGTGGGCGCTGTAACATCTGTCACATGCTAACTATTTATTGCAACTTCTCTGTGTGGTCAGCACTAACCAATGGCACAACGCATGGTTCAAACTTTTTTTAACAACAGTTTCAGTGATAGTTCTGCCTAACCATCGGGGTATGTAATGGTTTGGGGGTGCGCATGTGGCCACCACCCAAACCATGAAATTAAATGCATGGTCAAGTCAATGGAAAGGTTACGGGGACGCCATTTTTGGTGGCCTACCCAGACTTAGCTCCAGTTAACTGGATTTCTCCACTTTTAGTGGAGCTTTCCTAGGAGAGACTGGGCAAAAGTGTAGGAGGCCCAATTTTCGACCATTTTGAGTGAGTGAAGAGTAATTTTTTACTAATTAGAGAATTATGAAGCCATTGGTGCAGATAAAATAGCCATTAGAGCACTGTAACTACATGTAATAGAAACATTTTGAGCATAATGAAATATGGACAAGCTATTGGGAGTTGGACGAGCATATGTAGCCCAGGAGGCATGAATTTCTTCATCATGAATGTTGTGTAAATTTCATGTCGTGACTTATTTCTATATTTTACACTACTGTTTAGTGTTATTTATGCTTATTTTATTCTTATAATTCACTAAAAGTAATCTAGAATTCATGGAACAACTCCTTAATCCATATGAAAACTAATGAGGAAATTATGCACATGTTTTTAAAACTGAAATAAACTTAGCACAACAAAAATAATATAATCATTTAAGATCAGATTAGTATCACAACCAAGTTTTATTCTCTGGTGTTGTTTAGAGCAAATAATTGTTGAATTTTTTGCAAGTTTTATATTCTTACAAGGCTCAAGCTCAAAAGAATAGAAGGCACTCTGGTGGAAGCGGGAGGATCTCAAAAGGAGCCAAAGGAAAGGAAAGAAATATTGTCACAATATCCACCACCTAGTTCACCTCCTAAAGAAGCAGAAGATACATTAAGCATGCCTCATGAGGAAGGAAAAATCCATGAATAAGTTGACCCTATGGAGGAAGAAAGAGTGTTCAGGAGAGAATTTCTTGACATGAATGAGATGGTTAGAATTCTTTATTAAGAAAGGAATGAGAGACTGGAAGGAGAATAATCTAAAATTTGCAAGGAAGGACAAGGATATTCAGGAGGTCAACATGATGAAGACAAGTCAAAGAAGGGAAATGGATGAAATGGAGGCAATGGATAGCCATTATCTTCACCCTCATCATCATCATCATCATCATCCTCTACTTCTTCTTCAGTACATCAGCCACACAAGTTCAAGAGCACTCGTAAATATCCTTTATTAAAACTTGATGTTAAGCTCGAATTGCCAATGTTTAATGGTGAGGTAAATGCAGATAAACTAGATAATTGTATTAGACAATTAGAGGTCTATTTGAGAATACATAACCTTCAAGATGATGATACAAAAATCCAATTATATTCTTTGAGAATGGAAGATGCAGAACTTGTTTGGTGGGAAGCCAAGAAAAAGGAGGAAATCAAGAAACATGGAAATATTATTCTATCATGGTTAGATTTTATTGCTGCTATTAAAAAAAATATTTATCCAGTAGCTCATATGCAGAAATCCATCATGAACTGGCAGAAATTTAGGCAGTTAAAAGGAAAAAATGTAAACGAATACACCCAAGAATTCAGGAGAATATATCTCTTATTAGGGGTGTATTTGCAGAACTAGAGACTTTGCTAAGGTACATATGAGGCTTACATAGCTACCTAAAACATATTATTCTCATGTTTAACCCCACCAGCCTAGATGAAGTTTTTGTTGAGCCCACACATCTTGAAGTTGGAGGGAAGAACATTTCTGAAGAGGATAGGAAGAAACCTTTTAAGGGTAAAGCCAAAGAAAAGACCTCAAAAGGTAAAAACAAAAAGAATGCATCTATTAAGAAAGAGGGAGAAAAAGTGACCTGTAAGCATTGTTCAAAACAATGTCATGATGAAACTCATTTTTGGAAATTACATCTTGAATTAAGGCCAAAGAAATCTGATAACAAAGGGAAACAGAAAATTGTTGTTACAACTCAACATGATTTAGGATCTGATTCAGGTGATGAAACTAAAATTACAGCCATGGGAAAATAAATTGAAATTAAACCCAATAATAGTACAACAAGTTGTCAGATAAACACTCCAAGTGAAGAAGAAATAATATCATTGTTTCATGTGAGGGTCCTAAACCCAATACCAGTACAACAAACTGTCACATAATGTATTATTCCCAAATGGGGAATGTAGAAATAATATACAGTTATGCAGATAAATAATGCAGATAATCTAAGTAAGAGAAAGAGGCCAATATGGAGGCTCTTTATTTACATTTACATCAGTAGAATATATGCATAAGAAAGCCCATGAGATGTACAACAGGAAATAGAAGACCTTTATGGAAGAAAATCCTCAGAAATAGGTGCTGCAACCATGTATTAAGACTGAAAAGAGCTTGACAACGTTATTTTATTGGTTGCAACTACTGTAGATTACACTTTAGATCTAGAGAATATCTGTGTATCAAAAGTTAGATCTATATCAGATCTATACACTAGATAGGCTCTTCTTCAATTTCCCCTTGGGGTTTTCAACAATACATGAAGTACATGGAGTAGATCTGAGATATAATGCTGCAAATATGCACTAATATTCAAAATTTCATGGACATACATATCTGATCTGAAATATACAATATGATGATCCCCTCCAATGGATCTCAAATGTGAAGGGCAGATCCCCAACACATGAAAACCACTCCTTCAAAACGTGTGCCAAAAGAACCTACAACAGTACCCACACAAATAACGCAGTTCTGGAAATAACAGTGCATTGTAGGCTTTAGAAAGAGTTTGGCCTAATGCCAGGATCTGAAAATGTAGCTCCAATGATCCAATACTCTCTTGCCAATGTGATAAAAGACTTTCCCACTGAAAAGGAGCACTAGAATGGTCTAGATCTAAGTGGATGTAGCCTCCACTTGTTGCAGCTTACAAACACAACCAAACCCTCAACATGATATGCATTGTATTTAGAAGAAGCTTGGCCTTCAGCCTGATAGTGGAAAAGAAATTCAAACTCTTTGAAGAGGCCTCTCAAGGAAAGAGGTGGGATTCCTGATCAGGAACCCCCAGTGATAAAAAGCACTATTGTCAGCTAAACAACCATAGAATGGGAAATTTCTAAATAGACAATATCTTCAGAAATAACATAATCATCGACAACCTCCTCATGCTTCCATCCTCTTCCTTTTATAAGTTGAGAGCTTGCAAAACCCTAAACCATCTCAATGAAATAACTCCTTTCAGATGAGCCACCTCCAACTAAAAATGTGTTGTGCCTCATTGATGGCCACTCCTCCAAGATAGCGCTATTTATTTCACCATGGTTGATGCAGTCAAAAGATTCAACCCTTTTCACACCTAAGGGTGTTTATTTAAATAGCCCATATTTAGCCTTGCTCACATGTGGCATTGATTTATTTACTGTTTAGGAGTTTTACTGATCCTCCTTTACACATTTATTCATGAAACAGAAAAATAAAACAAAATTGAATATTCCCATTAGCTTAGGACTAATTGGGAATATTATAGTCCTCCCCTCCAAAATGTTGCTTGTCCTCAAGCAACTGATAAGGTGAGTGCTGCAACTCTTCTCCTCCTCCATTGGTGATGTTAGGGTCCTATAAATATAGGATTCATAATTTTGATTTGACTCTGTTAAAATTCTTGAAATATTGTACATACCTTTACTTTCTGCAAATGTATTCCAAAATTAAAAAATGACAAAAGAGGGTATGTCCTAAAATAACAATCAAAGGACAAAAATAAACAAAGATCAAAAGAAAATTAAATATGAACCCCATCAAAAATAGATCATGAAAGTGTTGCAAGTTTAAATTCCACTACTTTAGTTTACTTTTTGCCAATAAGATTGTGTGCAAATTGTCCTAAATGCCACAAATCCATGAGGGTCAAACAGCTTAAAATTGACCTCTTGTGCTTTAAATTTCATGTTGTTAGATAGAGAATAAAGATCTATCAAACAGTTTAAACTTGACACATCAGTAGATAAGATAGAGAATAAATGAAGAGCTCAATAGTTTAATCTGAGCCCTCGGATGAAATAAGGTTAATTAGATAGTTTTTGTGTTTTGAAAGAAAATTGATTTAGGGTTGCAAGCTTAAACGCACCCATGAAAATGAAGTAAAAAATGTTAGAAATAATGATGGGTAGGTAGAAATTTGTTGTGTAAGTATGTAATAAAACATCATCGAGAAAAATTACTAATTTCCCCTCCCCCACAATGATCCAGTATTCAAAACCTTCAGTTAAAGAGGCTCAGAGAATTTCTCTGACTTTTGTTGGGACTGGACCCAAGGCTCGATAACAGATTGGTTAAAACTATTGAATTACTAAACAAAACCCATATTCATCAAAATTTACCCTTCATCGATAATCATGATCCCTTTTCCTAAGTAAAAACTCATTTTTAATTAGTAAAAGAAAAAAACCTAAATAATTAATTTCATTTCCATTCAAAATCACTCACAAACCCATAAAATGCACTTTATCCTAAGTTTGAGTGTGAAAAACACAAAATGGACAAAATATGCTTATTTGTCTATCTTTACACTTTACTTAGTTTTAAATCATGTATGTTTCATTCATTTCCTACATTACCCCTTTTTTTCATATTAATTTCTAAACTTATATATTAATCCCTAAGCTATACCCCTCCCGTATATTATTAAATCCTTTTTGTTTAAATAACCCAAAAAAACCTACTATTTAATCTTTAAACCAATGTTATTTTACCCCACATGATGAAATAAAACCTACTTATATTCCCATTGGTTTAAAAATTATCTATAAACTAATCCCCACTCCCTTATGGTTCTTAAAAACTTGTCAAAGTTTTATATACCATATAATATTAATACCTGTGCCAACATTATTAGTTGAAACATTTGTTAAATGTATTAATTAAAAACACATATATGACATTACCCCTCTACTACCATATAATACAAAGTTTTAACTTTAATGAATGTTTATTTATAAAGTTAAAAAACCATTCCACCGCATATCAAAACCCCAACCCAACTCTGAATCCCAATGGAACTTCCAAAATAGATCATGACCATTCGTAATCGAACTCCCAAATCAAATTAACAAAATCCAATATCGCAACTAAAGTTGCGTGATGTTAACTTTTTCATTCCTATGAGAAATAGGTTGTTTTGTCTTTTTCTCCCTCCTCCACGTGGCTTATGTTTATTAGATCACGTCCAATTCATTTGAAACTGCTTACCGCCTAAGACAAGCATGATAACCACTCGTGGTTTATGTTAGCCATCTATAAATTTTTCATATACTATGATGGATAAAACAGGTCTATTAGTCTTCAAGAAATAAATTTGGAGCAAATACGTGACTTCTTGAAGCCTTGCTATGTCCATTTGTCCAAAGGGTCCATCTCATTGATGTCTTCACCAAGCCCTGTTGTTGTCTTGAAGAAAATTGTTTTGAACCCCCACTCCCACCCTCTTTCATTCAAATTTCCCTATTAAAAATCCCTACACTTCCTTTAGAATTCCCTTTAAAACCATATGAATCCCCTTTATTTGGTTTTAACCCCTTCTTTATACCTATCGGAACCTTTAAAAACCTCCAAAAAACCCTTTTTCGACCTTAAAAACCAATTTTTTTCATTTAAGTCAGACTTAAGCCCTTGCGGGCTTCAGTTCTCAGCCCTTCCTCCATGTAACTAGGACCCATGACCGTCGGCTCAGTCCTTAAGCCCCTTTCACGCTATGGGACATCGCTCCACCCTTTTTCTTTTGTTTCTTTATTTTTCCTCCGCACGATGATTTCCCCTACCGATGGGATTTGAGCCATTGATCTCGTAGATCCAACGGTCCTCGCTCCATCATGCCACTAGTGTTCCTCCCGATCAGCACTTACCAAAGCCTCCCTGCCGATGCATTTTGGACCGTTGATCTAGCTCACCTAGATCCAACAGTCGGCGTTGTTTCTCCATTCCGCTGCCCTCTACCCCAGTCTTTCATTTCTGCGAAGAACCGATTTAATTTGGACCGTCGATCTCCCTCAGATCGGATGGTCCACGCTGCATCAAACTTCGGCATTTCCTTGCTCCCCCTCCTTTTTTTGTAATAGAATTCCCTGCCAATAAAATCCCAACCATCGATCTCCCTCAGATTGGATGGTTCATGCTACATCGTACTTCGCCTTCTCCATTGCATCACACTTCTCCTTCTCCATGGCATCGCTCCATCACAATCGCTCCCTCCACATTTCCTCCTCTCACCTGCCTTGTTCTCCGATGTGCACGGTCCCGATTCAATCTTAGCCATCCATTTCCCCGTATCCAATGGCCCACATTACTCTTCCATGTCAACCCCACCTTTTTCATTCTCCTTCATCGTTTAATCCTAGCCGTTGATCTCTCCTAGATCAGACGGTCCTCGCTCCATTGGGTCTTCGCCATCCCCCTAACCCCTTTGATGCAGGGGCATTAGGTTCTGAAAAATACTTTGTATTTTGTAGACATAGGGGGGTCTTATGCTTTTAATTTCTTATGTAATCCTTAAAAAATTCGAGTGATTTTAATTAAATATTGGGGGGAATTTTTAAATGTTCCCAAGTGATTGGAGAACATGAGGGAATCTAATTAGTTGGGAATATGAAGAGACAATTCAGATTTAGGAATGAAATTAGAGTCAGTTTCAACAAATTTAGGGATTTAGTCTAGATTTAGGAAATCTAGAATTTCAAGATTTTTGTTGAGCGTTAAGGGAGCTGAATCGATTTATTATTAATTTGTATAAATAAGCCTCAAAGGCATTAAGTAGATAGAGCTGCAGAGTGTGTGAATGCTTCAGTTTAGGAAACAGCTTTGTTCCTGTAAGCCTACGGGTAATTGAAAGGGCCATTGATTTTGAAGATCTAGCTGAGGACAAGAATTTTTGTGAGTGATTCAATTGTATATATTATGAAAGAATTTGTTTCAGCATTTCATGAGTATTATTCGATTTAAATTCTGTGTGAACGAGCTTCGAATTTCAATAAGTAATTGTCTAAGAATGGGTGAATATACTCTGTAATTTGGGGGTTTAAATGATGCTCTGTATCTGATTAGAAAAACCAATAATGATTAATGAGGAAGTTTATATCGATCTTGTGGTTTTAAGTTTAAATGCATGAAGGGTTGTGCGTTCCTCTAAGAAAAAAAACAGAATATTTCAGTCATCAACCACTGCAAGGGTCGATGACATGAAGCGAAATTGAGTTTCAATACAACGTTCAATGTCTGAATATATGAGACCTTAAGAATGGAATTCAAGTAGAATTTGGGCATATTATTTGAGAACACATAGTGCGTTAAGGATCGATGACATAGAATAAAATATGAATTCGAATTCAGAATTTGGCATATGGCAATGTTATTTTGAAACCCATATAATACTGTGGGAGTTTCTATTTGAAACCATGAAGGGGAATTGTCAGATCGAATGATGGCATAGTAATTATGTATTGGTAAGGACCGTGAGGGTTGGAGGTAGCCTATTTGAAATCTAAAATTGTAGACATCATGGAGCAGTGTGGTGAGAATTATGGGAGTGGAGGTTGATGACACAATAGAATCATGTGATGAATTCTTAAATGGTTCACTGTGTATGACGAACAAATGCAGAAAATGGAAGCAGGATCATGAGATAAGGTATGGTGAAACCCGAGTTCATGAAAGCCAAGTGAAGGCATAGGAGAATTAACATCATCGTGAATAGTAAAGCTAGGGAGCGGGTTTGAGGCGAAGACTGGTGGTTTTCACATAGAAAATAGATGGTATATGGTTTTGCTGAAAATAATGCGATAACATTCGGCCGATGACACGTAGCAAAGATGGAATTGGAAACCCATTTATTTCGAAAAAATAATTCGTGTTAAAGCTCAGTGGTGAAAAAAATACGATTTGCATTCGATCGTTGAGGCAAGGGATTCAAGGGAAATTGCACGAGAAAGTTGTCAGTTTGTTAATGTAGCTTTTATCGCATGAATTTGGAGGAATAGAGCATGACCATCTTCGTAATGTAACAGCCAGTGATTTTTTGAGTTGGCGTGTGATAAGCTTGTAGCTGTTGGATGGAGAGGTAAGTTATAATATATTGTGGGCCAGTTATTGTTATGTGAAGTTTGGAGTTATTTGTGTGCTTAAGTTTTAATCCAAAGTCAAAAGGGTTAATCAGAAATGAAATGTTCGATGAACTATGGGAAGGATATAGTGCATTGGGTTTTTAACCAAGATAGCATCTTTAAGTTGAATGTCCATGTGGCCCAATTATAAAGTGGTTGTTGACCCTGAGTTATAAAGTCGAATGCTTATTCAATATTCCCATAAAGTAGAATTTGGGTGTATGGTTTTATAACCATTGGTTAAGGAGAAAACTTCCGCATCTGAATCTGGTATTGTTTCCTTTTATAAACCATAAAGTTTATTGAAATAAGCTTTCGCAAGTTAATTTGCATTATTGGGTTATAACAGAGATTTTAACCTTTGATGGAAAAAAACTTTAGCATTAATTTGAAATTGCCCAGATTGGGAATTTGAGCTGGATTAAGAGGTGGTTTTAAAACCATAAGAGATTTTATTTCAATATCTCAAATCAAGTATTTGAGATATTAAAGCTTTCGAAATTTTTTGAAATTTGAAATTGCCAGAAAGTGGTTTTAGATTGGGGCATAAATTTGAATTTCATTTTATATGCAGTGATAGTGGAGTATGTGGATTTGGCAGAGTGTCCTGCCATCACCCTCATCCACCATTTTTAATCTCCAATCCTTTGAGTTAATCCCCACCGTGGATCTCCCAGATCCAATGGCTCGCATTGATTCCCCTTTTCTTCCACCCGCGGGCACTTTCAGCACACAGGTTAACACTATGA
Source organism: Pinus albicaulis (assembly GCA_034641835.2). Classification (NCBI taxonomy): domain Eukaryota; kingdom Viridiplantae; phylum Streptophyta; class Pinopsida; order Pinales; family Pinaceae; genus Pinus; species Pinus albicaulis. Next base: position 1,050,639,021 of record CM076572.1, on the reverse strand, counting down.
TTTCCCCCGCAGTTAACTCTTTTGACTGTGGAAGATCTTCATCCAATGGTCCATATTCACTGTGGAGGCACCCGACCTGCAACCTCGTCCATACCCCCCATACCCCCGCTGTTGATCTCCACCGTCGATCCTATCCAAATCCGATGGCCATCGAATCTCCTCCCATATAATCCCGCCAATCCCACCCGACCGCGCGAGGCTTTTTCATCATGTTTCTTTCAATCTCCACCGTTGATTTCCCCGATCCAAGGGCCCAATTTCATTTTGCGTTCATTTCTCCCACACCCCTCCATAGTACATTCTGAACACGAAATAGGCAATTTTCCTATGGGCACGCATCAGCCACCAAGCCGTATCGCATTCATTTGGCCCATTACCATTTACCACCTCGACCCTGTGTGAAACCCGCCTCTGGTTTTTTTCAAAACCACGTAGCCAATGTTCCATGCCAAAATCAGTTTTGAACCCTAGTTTTCATGGTTTTTTTCCGTGAGGCCCTTTTCCGCTGCATCCACTGCCTCTGTATGCTCTCCTTCACCTCCACCGAGCCTATGAAGCAGTTTAAGCCCAATCTGTAGGATTTTATAACATGTTTGATGTCTTGTGTATGTTTAATGGTGGTACTATAGCAAAAATCCATCCCACAGTCTAGTAAAGGGACATAGCTGAGGGTGATAATCCTCTATGGTCGAATTTAGTGCAGAAAGGGACATAAGGGCCGAATCATCAAGTTGTAAACCAGTGCGTCATGGGCATTGATTACACAGTGAGCCCTCTAGTGCAAGCCACCTGTCCACGGCAATCAGATGAAGACCAAAGATGATCTGAGAAGGACTAAAAAATCCTAAAACACAAATCAAAGCCTAAATAAGTGTTTAAAGTATCATAGACATACAGATCAGCAAAAGAAAGCCTCCAAAGGACACATCAACGAGGCTATTTCCTTCTCACCAACCCATAAGGAAACCTGTAGTCTAATTTACCTTTCAAAGAAACCTTGATAGCCATCTTGATGATAGAAACTCTTTAAAAATTGTTAGAACAGTTATTGCACAGTCATGGGAGGCCTCAAAGCCGAAATATGACAGTTACTTGTCTTAAAGGTCAAATAGGGTACTTCGGCCAGATATATCTTCAAAGGACATGCCTCAGAGTTATTACCAGCCTGCTAGTTGGTTTCAAAGTAAACTAAAAGCATCTAGAGTTGTACAAATATTTATTACTATGATTATAAAGCAGAAAGGGCATTCGAATACCTCTCCCCCTCTGTCTTAATTACTATTTATTACCATTTTTGCAGCATTCTTCCTCTTTGCACCGATATGTATTCACAGAAAACTCATTGTAAAAGGTTGGAAATTGGTTAATTGTTGAACTGTTATTGAGTTAGAGTTGTTGAGTAGTTGTAATATACTAGGCTGGGAAGAGAAGTATCAAACTATAAAAGCTATTGGGATCAAAGTATATAACTGGTTTTGGAAATCAAATAGACAAGAAAATTCACTAGATCTTGATCTAAATCATTGGTGATGTTATTCTTACTATAATTGTTATTCTCCTTATGTTTCCATTGTGTTCATATTCTCTGATAAAGAACAACAAATATAGATTAGGATTTACTTCTAAAAGTACCCTAATTCTGACTAATAAGATTTATCATTATGTTTTCTTCTAAATGTGTGTTTGAGAATGAATCAATAGAGTATAACCAGTCAAGGAATGTCGGTGAGCCCATGTCTTGTTGAGTAGAACTTGAAAATTTGTTCTTGAATGATCTTTTCACTGCATGCTAAGTAGAGTCCTAGTCAAGGAAGTTTATGGTTAGCCCTGTCCCTTGTTTAGTCTTAAACATCTATTTTGAAAATTTCCCTTAAGAGTATGCCAAAATCAGGATAGGTTAAAGGTCCTTACTTGATCTTAGGCTACTTTTTATGATTATCTTAAATTTTTTCCCTTAAGAGCATGCCGAAAGCAAGATAGGTTAAAATTCCTTACCTAATCTTAGGTTGCCCTTTGTTTTCTTATGTGTTTGCTTCTTTCACCACACTTCTTAATGTTCCATACCCCAAACTCAACTCAAAAATATCTTCTGATATAGATGACTAGCCCTATGAAAACTCTTGAATAGTTGTTGTGCAAGTAAACCCTTTTATGACTCCATAGCCCAATGGATTGACACTTTTTCTTAACCTATATTCCCATGCCGAGATATCCTTCAATTTATTCCCTCCTTCACACTTCACATGACCTTCTCAGTTAATTATTCCGAACCAAAAACAAAAAAATCCCTTGTGCTTCATAACTAGCCTAATATCATATCATAAGCCTTAAAATATATCATTCTAAACACATATAAAGAGATCCCTCTATGAATTTAGGAGGACTAGATCCTAGGATTCCAAAGTGGTTCTGATGTTGCCTTGTTATTTGGTATGCCAATCTGCCAAATCACAGGACCCCAACATAAATGGTGACTGCACTGGGGAACTTCAGAGTGAATTACATCTTATACATCCTTAGGACCTCAAAATACCAACAAACCTCCTTGGATTGGTAGTTAATTGCTAATGCTGGACAGTAGCCCATTTCAAAACATTCGAAATCATCCACCTGGTGACTCCACAACTCCTAAAAGACCAAAAGACTCTACTGGTGATCAGTAGGCCTGCTGATTACCCTTGGTTTCACAAAGACTCCACTGGGACAGCACACACTACCATTAAAACATCGTGCACAGCCATGATTAGGAAACTTTGAGGATTAAATTTTCTTTGTTAAATACTAGTTTGCCTCTAAATATTGTCATATCTGGCTAAATTTTCTTTTCTGTCGGTCTAAATTCAACATAGGGGCCATTCCACATCCCAACATAGCAAAGAAAAAATCACTCCACTAATAGAAGACTCTGAACAATTTGCAAAAATGCAATCAAGTTTCATAGCAGAGCTTCATTATGAAATATCAAGTGTACTAGCAGAAATTGAATGTGAGGACCTTCTAAAGGTTATCCTTCTCAGCTTAAAATTCAATGCTAAAACTGAGCTTAAGAAAATTTTCCTAGAATTAGTAGTTGAAAGATGTGAAACTGAAATTGAAATGTTGAATTCATAAGATCAATCATACCAATTCAGGGACCCCAGAGCATTTTTGGAAAGTCTCCCTCCCCCTAAGCAAGAATAAATTTCACTACCTTTTGATGTGCAAGAAAATGATGATTGTGCTTTCAAGAGCCACACTGAAGATGCAGTGAACCAAGCTGTTTGGGATGCAAAAAATCAATCAGTGATGGGAGGCCCAAAAGAATACATGGAGGTTCTGATGGACTCAAATGCATAAGCATTGATCCTTTGCAAGAGCTAGATACATCAGGAGTGGTCACCACTGGTGGTGGCCTTGGTTTTGAAGAACCACATTCAAAGTACCCTATGGTTATCTCTGACAAGCAGTTAGATTTTCTACCTTTTTTTTTACTGCTTAACTGGCGGCATTGGCACTATTGTATCATATAAAACAACAAATATTTCCAAGTTAGAGTAGGGTGGGTAGGAATGTCAATAAAGCTTAGTCTGTGAGCATTTAGTTAGTTTTTTGTTTTTGACCTTAAAAGAAAATTTGAGAAAATACAAAAAAAATAGAAAAAGAGAAAAGAGGGCAGATTAGAAAAAGTATAAAGGTACATTCCCATACCAAAAATGAAATGAAAAATCTAAAAGTGTGCAAGCCTAAATGCCACTACTTGAAATAACACTACTATTTAGTCAAATAGCCTAATCATTACTAGATAGATTTCGATTTACCGTTGATAGGTTAGTAAAGAATATTTTCCAAACCGTTTAATATTGGCTTATCAGTAGATTAGATTAGGATAGAAAATAATGGTTCAAACATGGTCAAAATCTGAGCCAAAGGATCAAAAGAAAACATGGCTCTAACAAGCTCAAAACCTGAGCCAAATATACAAAGAATACTAATTCTAACATGCTGAAAACTTGAACCAGGTAAAGAAGAAGAAGGAAGCTCAAAGAGATCAAAATCAGAGCTGAAAGAAAGAATGAATGATCTGAAAATGGAAGTACTTAAAAATGGGTGCAAGGTATCCTTTTCCATTTTAATGAAATGTGTGCAAAAACTCCAAGTCTAGCGGAATAAACAAATACTTAGAACTATTCTAGACATTGACTGTAGGGGAATTTACTAGATATGTCACCTTTAAAGAAAGGATGAGATCCAGAGGCTACCTAGCCCTTTACAGAGTCTGTCTATAGACCTTGTAGAAGTTAACAATCATACTATGGAAATTAAATGACTTATATTTCTTGTTCAAGATAGTCATTTCCCATAAAATATATATGCAAACTGTTATACATGTCTTGCAATTGAAACTGAGTGTTTTTGGTAGTTGTATAAGAGTTCATGTGTGAAGGAAAGTTATTTTGATTTTTTGTTTAACATATTAAATCATATTTGTTCAGCAAGATAACTTCAGCATAACATGACACAGATGGTTGATGAGAAGTTCACCCTCCTGGGTTACATCTGTTGGATCAAGCCTCCAAAACTGAGCTTGTCCCCTTGTATTAAAATGCTTCAATTTTTAATACAAGTTTAAAAGTGTCTCAATAGAGAAATATGAATTTAAATACCGATTTATAAGGTATGAAAAAGCTAAGAATGCCATTCCAAATTCACTAAATAGTGAAGAATTACCATATACAGTGATTTCTGTAATAAGGCACTGACGGCTCTCTGAAATCCTGTATAGCTTTTATGGATGTAGAAGTCCTCAAACATATCTGAAACCTCTTCCAATGGTTTCAGAAGGTAGGAATTAGCTGAAAATGATATTTGGTTCACCTCAAACAGAAAGGTACAACTCAAAATAGCTCAAACCCGAAAATGGCCCTCGTGGCCCTGAAAAATCTCCTGAAGGTTTTAGGCCTCTGAAAGTCTTCAAAAAAATCTGAAACCTCTTCCAATGGTTTCATAAGGTGGAAAATAGCTAAAAATGGTCTTTGAATCACCTCAAATAGAGAGGTACAACCCAATACAGCTCTATTACCAAAATGGCCCTAATGGCTCAAAAACCTTCACTGAAGCTAAAATGGTTGTAGAACACCTCTGCTACCTTTAAAACCTGTCTCAATGGATCTATAATGCTGATAATAGTAAAAAATTACTTTTGGTTCACCCCAAATGTTTAACCACAACTCAGCACAGCTCCAACTCCAAAATGGCCCTAGTGGCTCAAAAAGCTTCTCTGAAGCTAAACAAGTTGAAAATCAGCTCCAATGGCTCTCAAACCTGTACCATTGGCTTCAGAATGCCAAGAAGATACGAAATAAAAAATAATTTCATTCATAAAGGTTCTCCCTATCAAAATTTATGATCCAAATAGTCTTTTGCCCAATGTTAGGTAAAAATCCCACTAAAAGTGGGCTAACTATAGTTAACTGGAGAAAAATTTGGTAATGCCGCGAAATTTGGAGGGAGCGGTCCAAAATTGGTAGGGTGGTTAGCTTGACATTTATTGTTAGGTTGTGCTGGCCACATGGCCACATTAGCCGCCGGGATGATAGTTTAACAAACCACGTATAAAACTAACTCCGAAAAATCGTAACATAAAGTGTTAAAAGGTGTTGTCACATATATAGGGTTATGTTTAACGGTTATAGCCACGCCCCCTAGTCCAAAAATTATGATCATGTGAATGGGGGGCTAGCTCCTTTAAACCTCTGCCCAAACTTAGTTTAAAACTTAAATAACATTTCCGCGCAATATATATTAAGAACCAAGCAGATAGCACAGTGGTAAGTTGCGGCGTTTACAGTGGAGAGGTTCTAGGTTCAAAACTCGCCGGAGCCAAATAAAAATTTTAACTCACCATTCATTTGTGACTTGGGGCCATGTGGCAGCTCCTCATTGGACCAAAACCTCAAAAGCCAACCAACAAACCAATCAATGATTGCCAAGTGTCAAATGTTTATTGGTCCAAATGGTATATTCTGTGGAATATTCTCAGAATATTTCGAGGAATATTCCCATAATATTATTTTTTTATAAATAATTTCCAAAGTCAAGTCAACCTTGGTTAAACTCAGTTTTTGCAGTTTACTAAAAACTTCAAACCTTCACAAATTTCACATGCGAGGTTGGATTTGAGTGTCATTCACGGAATTGGGATCATATCGTCGAGGCCTATCCAGTCACTCACGTTCCAAGTGATTTTGAACACTTTAAATTTTTAGCTTTTTCCATGGCTTGGACTTGAGCTCCTAATCACACCTCCCAAATGAGAGGCTTTTGGACCCCAAAAGCTCACTGAAATTCTAAAACTGAACTGTAGTAAAGAAAATGAGAGAATAACAACATCCCCTTCTCTTCAGATTCCAAAAGTTATCCTGACTTGCCAACTGTTGACATGGTGAATTTTTCTAAATGAGCCATGTACTTATGCCAAATCCTGACCAATTTTTTCTCGCCATACCAATCTTCCATACTGAAACCAGTAGTGACACTTGCTGAAAATTGTGCCCTCTTTGCTTGCATGCCCTTCCACTCATGGAATCTTGCACTGCTTTGCACTGACACTTTGTTTCCTGCACCATTCGACACTAAAGGCATCTTATGCAACATACGACATCAACAATCAGTTGACCATGAAATTTGCTATACAATTGACACACAAAATCTGTAACAAGTATGCAAAAAACTGACACAGGTCGATAAAAATGTATGACACAATCGACACAAGTCGATAAACATGTGTATCACAATCGACACAATTCGATGAATCAACAAGATGCATATTGACAAACATATGTGTATGTATCATGTAAAATGAACTATATACAGTTCACTATTTACACATACAACCTCTATGTACATGCGCAACTTCAACTCTTCTTTTCAAATACCAACAAGTAAATCATCCCAAAAACATGTGGGTGACTAGGAGCTAAACCAAAAGACATTGCTACAACATAAGTGAGTGTCATACTCATCTTTTTACACCTCCATGGAGAAATTTTTCAACAACAAGAAATTCCTTCAACTGAAATACATGCATACCAATCTGAAATTTGAATGTACAAAATGAAGATGACTTACTACATTAGGAAGTTAATCCACTTCCTACCAATCCAACCCCATGGAATCTTTTGCTGCAATTGCAATTCTTCATGTGAATCTTCCATTTCCACATCGATAATGGACTCAATAGATCCACTTGCACCAAATTGTTTTTCCCTTAGTTGCATATGATTTAGACGATGAGTTGGATGCAAGGTCCAACAATGAGAGACATCATGTCCCTTCCTTTGAAAAAATGTGCAACTTTTAAGCACTTTCTGAGAAAGCTTTCTTTCCCTTTTCTGCTTCCTGTGTGCTTTCGTTTTCAACCAGCATCTTGAAGCAACATGGTTAACTCCACCACAAAATCTGCAACAAAATTTTATCTAATTTGAACAAGAAAAATGATGATTCTTTGCTGAAATATAATCAAATTGATCATGTGAATTATTATACCTCTTTTTCTGCATGGAATGTACATCCTTTATGTCTTCAAAAGACAATGAACTAGTAGAGGAAACAGTTTTCCTTTTCAGACTTTCATCACAATTCTTGTCTTGAAAAATGTTTGAACCTGAAGGCTCACCATAAGCGGCTTGTTTACCCTATAATTGCTGCAATGATGGCTTACAAAAATGGAAATCATCCTTAAAACAAATTTGACATATAGGCATAGAAGAACTTTGAATAAAGGTTCTCTTTAAATTTACATCACATGCATTCAAGGATTTGGATTCTTTGTG